>JAHBCN010001578.1:0-113389 GCA_019359885.1 Listronotus oregonensis | reverse complement strand
TGATGATTATTAAAAATATTTTTTTATCCATTTCTGTGATTGCAAAACATAGGTTTTTTTAATTCTTAATTAAATGAGAGGTTCTAAAGCATGATCGGATAATTTTTTGCTAAGATAATTGAGTTTTACTGATTTATGGCCGGTTGCACCAACATTTTTTGCGACACTTAAGTTGTTCTTAAGCATTAACTGCCCCTTAAGTTTCAAATGTTTCTTGCACCAGCTGAAATTGGTCCTTAATGGTCCCTTAACTTTAAGTGTAGGATTTTCTGTACTTAATGATCCCTTAAGTAATTTGAAGTTGACATTTGACAAATATTTTGTTTATTGTTTATTTATTTTTCTTTTGTTTATAGTTTCAAATAATTAATTTGATAAAAATGATCTAAAAACGAAGTTTTTAAACAGTGGTGTTTTGGATTGTGATATTATAAATGCGATGTAAATTAGATTTCCAAGAAAAATGTAGAAACAGTGAATTTTTATTACTTATGGCAGTTTTGAGATTTATTTTCTTTTTTTTATTCTTTTGGACATTGTTCTGTCATTTTTAAAAAGAACTGTTTTGACGAGATGGATAATCTTACATTTTTCAAAAGGTTCAAATTAACGAAACCAACAGTGCTCAGCTTACTTGAGCAAATCAAAGATGAGCTTTAGTTTAAACATGACAAATTTGTATTAGCTTTTAAATTTTAAGTATTTACTTATAAATTAGGAATATTTAATTTGTTCAGATAAAATAATAAAAGCTTTTTTTTTTAAATGATGTATTTGTGTTTATATTTCATATTGACAATAATTATGCCCTTTCCATGGCCGTAAAGAAAGGCGCCTTTGATCTTTTTTTTCCATATTGTTATTAATTTTACAACAAAAAATCACAAACTAACTACTGATTTTGTATTATAATGTCTATAAAATAAAAAAAAATTCAAGTTTTAATTATTTACAAAGATTCAAGTCGGATTACTTCTATCATTTAAATGACACACAAGCTAGAAAAGGAAAGATCTAATATCAGTTAATTCTGATTATTCGCGTTGTAAAGGCCAACAATAAAAAAGAAGAACGATGCAACGTTGCCATCTTTCTAAGTAGTCTTAGTTAAGTTGCAATAAAAATCTAATGGTGAAAGCAAAAACAATTTAAGTTACCCTTAATTTTAAGAGCTCCTTAATAAAGGTCTACTTAAGATACTTTTGGTGCAACCGGCCATTAAATACCTTGAAAAAATCCTAAAAATTCGGTTATTTGATTATAACTCGAAAAATATTGCATTTATATGAAAAAATTATATTACCCAAATTAAAGGTCTTGTAAAAATACAAAGTTTATGTCCTATAAAGTTTTGTGTATCGTTAATAGTTTTTAAGATATTGACGCTTTACATGTAAAAAAAATCGTTAATATTTGAAATTATGCCTTTTCTTGATTTTTTGCTGTTTGACCCCCAATTTTTACTTCAGATTTGTGTTCAGCGGAAAAAATTACCCCAGAAAATCCTATACCCACACCTACCACTTTTTTGTGGGCCTGTGTAATCAATTAAACTTAATTTTATTAATATTTAAGTTTTTTATCTGAAACCCTATTAGACGAACACTATTAACGAGTCTAAAACTAAATAGTCAAATTCAGGTAATTACCCTCTACAACTTCTAACACCTTTTAACCTGTTACAAATTAACGTCATAAACATAAATCATGAACGATAGCTTAGGTCAGGGTTGTAAAAAATCATGATTTATTTTAAAAAAATCAAAAATCGCGATTTTTAAAAAAAAATCATGATTTTTTATATATTTTTTTTGTAAATAGCACAATCGAAGTTTGTAACGTGTCCTTATTCTTATAAACATTCCCCTACCTTCTAATATTTTTCGTTTTTATAAACTCTTATATTAAATATTTACCGCGAGAAAGCACTTGCACTTTCTTGAAAATTCCTGTAAGAACACGCAGATTTACCGGTCTACATAAAGGGGAGGAACACGGACGAGCGTAATTTCATTTCCTAGTTAAGCTCTGTGCGCGCGAGCTTTGTTTTTACGGCTAACTGAAAATTTTGATATTGTGTAAAATATAAAATATAGTTTTTTGAATATGTCGTTTCGAAGAAGTCGTAGAAAGAAAGACCTTATCTGGCAGTTTTCTAAAGAAAAATCGGGGAAAGCGGAGGGAAAACCGGGATGTCGCGCTACATGTAAAAAATATAATTTGGAAATGCAAGGATTGGTGGAGAGGATAAAAAAGCACTGGGAAAAATGTAAAAATGTAAATAATGAAGACATCGATACTATCGGTACTTATAGTGACTCGTCATTCTCGTCAACGTTATCACAATCACAATCAGTTTTAACCTTTTTATTATTTGTTAATTTTTAAAAATGGTGTTGAAATATTTTTCCAATTTTCCATGTTTGGAAATTTTTAAAAACTTATTTTTACAACAATGTGATCAATGTGTTGGTTTCTGGTGCACTTTATGTGTCACGGAATTTCACAATTTTTGAAAATGCTTTGGAATTGATACGTTTTTTTAACACTAAACACTATTTGCAACAAAAAATTCTTGGATGAACAATATTTTCTGAAAAAAGTACAACTGTTTTTATCCAAGTAACTATTAAGGTATGTAACTATGACAACACAACACCTTTTATTTCTCAAAAAAGTGGCTCATTCAACGATTTTTATTTTTGCTTTAAATTAAATCGATTCTATTTGACGGGCTCTATCAAACAAACTAAAAAAATTATAAAATTCCGTGACACATAAACACCAGACCCAATGTGTTTTCTTAGATACTTTACATACATCTATCATCTATGGACAATTGAAGCCTCATATTGTTTTTTTTAATTGCAGGTACAACGTATAAAAAAATACGTCACAAATTCAAACTGAACAAAACTTTCAGCAAGCAAGTACGTCGCACTCCCTTCAATCCCAGTAAACAAAAAAAGAAGAATGAATACTGACAGGGCATTACTGACACAACTTCTTCTGGATCTCTGATGTCTTTTGTTGTACATACTAGTAAGCCTGCCAAAAATGAAATTGATAAGCAGATTGCCAGAACCCTCTATGCAACTAACAGCAGTTTATCTGCCTGGAGCAATCCGAAGTTAAGAAAGCTATAGCACTACTGCGACCTGGATATGTACCGCCCAGTCGAAACGATGTGTCAGGCAGACTGCTTGATCAAATATATCCGAAGAAAGAAGCAAATGCTTTAAGGGGTTGTCTAGAAGTAACGTTTGTCTTTCACTCGATGGATGGTCTAATGTGCATAATGAACCCATAGTATGTGCAATAGTTACTGCAGAAAATGGCTCCTCTTTTCTATTCGACACTGTAGATACAACTGGGCATCCACATACATCCGATTACCTAACAGAAATTGCAGCAACCCTTATAAACAAACTAAAAACCGAGTATGATTGTACAGTGAGTAGTTTCGTGACAGATAATGCAGCTAACATGTCTGCAATGCGAAATGAAATAAAGGCATCTGATAAATTCAATGTAATACCATATGGCTGTGCTACACATATACTAAATTTATTATGTAAAGATTTGGAAATCGTTGATATAAAAGAGCATGTAGTCCAAATCGTAAAGTACTTTAGGAACAATCATTTTGCATCTGCAACATATGCCAAAGAAGGAGGCAAAAAACTAGTCATACCTAGTGATATTCGATGGAACTCGCTTGCAGACTGCTTGCAAGTATTTACCGAATCATGGCCATGCTTTTTAGAATCAGTGAAGAACACAAAGAAAAGATTGACAGTATTATCAGGGAAAAAATTTCAGACATTCATTTAAAGAGAAGTGCTGAAGATTACCTCAAAATTCTTAAGCCAATTTCCATTGCCATAGATAGGTTGCAAAAGACCGACGCCACTATTTCAGATGTTGTAGAGCAATTTAAAATATTAGAAGATTACTTTGAAGAAACTAATCTGACATTACATCAACTGCAAAAATTTAAAAATCGATATAATATGTGTATAACCCCGTATCATTTGCTGGCATTTCTTATCGACCCAACGAAAACACAAAGTTTGACATATACTGAAAAAAATATTGCATTACAAACTGCAAAAGAACTGTATCCAGATAGTGGTTTATTACCACTAATCATCAAGTTTCTTGCCAAATCAGAGCCTTTTAACGATATTATGTTTCAAGATGATATCCTGAAAAGCGTAAAACCTATTGACTGGTGGAAATCACAACGAAATTCCTATAATTACACAACTGCTCTGTGCAGCTGCTTCGTCTGCATCAGTAGAGAGGATATTCTCAACATTTGGTTTAGTGCACTCTAAACTACGCAATCGATTAGGTACTGAAAAAGCTGCCAAACTAGTGTTTCTTTACAAATATTACAATTAAATTTGTTTTCTTTTGAATATTTTCTGCAATAATACTTCTATCTATGTGTTCTTGTGTTCTTGTAATAAATTAATTTACTATACTAACGTAATTTATTTTTGTTTCGATTTTTCTTCATAACCCAAATTATTTTTTTATAATTTTTATTTTTGATTTTAATCATGATTTAAATTTAAAAAAATCAAGTGATTTAAATCGTGATTTAAATCGTAATTAAAATCAATTGATTTAAATCCTTGCAACCCTGGCTTAGGTCCTTGGGCATCTGAAATGGCCAATGACGACATTTTCTAGGAGGTCAGAGTTTTTTATAGCGGGAAATGTCATAAATCTGTTATAATTAATGTTTCTTACTTTTTCACACATACCTCGCGATATCTTCGTCACTACTTAAGATAATTGAGATTATCTTTTTTGAATGATGGAGGAAATGTAAGCGAAGGCGACTGTAACAATTAATTATTTAAAAGAGGTTTTGTTTTTTTGTAAACCCAAGACAAACTTGAACATTTACTTTTCTACATCACTTTTTAGAGTACTCGAGAAACTTTTTTGTTTTAAGGAATTTTGCCATACTATCTGCGTATGAAATGAAGCTAATATGGCAACAAAGTTTTTGAAAAAAAACTACAGTAGTGTACCATTTATAGTTTTTGAAATATTGATAATTAAAATAACGACCATACGTGCGTTCGGCAGGTTTTTTCCTTGACAGGCAGCCGCGCGCGGCGGCCGGCCGTCGCGTAGCGTCTTCGCGTTATCAGCTCCTTCATGAACCTGTCTATGCCCGTCAATTCCTGAATGTTGGCTAATTTACTATATTAAATATTGTCATTTAGTTTTCAACGTGCTTCGTGTAACTACCTACAATAACTTTTAACTTTATTCGCTTATCGTTCCCGAATAACGGGCAGGCGCACAATGACGCTACACGAACGATCTACTCGCGGCGACCAGACCGCTCAGATGATGCAGTTCTCTCGTTCTTTGGTAACGAGTTATTGCGAAAGTTAATAACGTTACATTTCGTTTTAGTAAAATAACGTTCTAAAATAACGTTACCCAAATAACGACCCACCTCTACTTCGTACATGAGAATTGAATATAATTTATTTTTTTTGTGGTGTATACGTGATTTTTCATCAAATATGGAATGTTTATTTTGTGGAGAAACAGTGGGAGAGAATGACAAATTGGTGACACATAAACCTAGAGTGGAAGGATTACGGACAATTATCAGTGCAGCTGAAAAAAGGCAAGACAGTTGTGACCAAAGAATTTTGAAACGCAAGAACGATATTTTAAGTGGAAAAGTAAAAGTTAAATATCACAATGCGTGTAGAAAAACTTACACTTACATTGGAGTTTACACTAGTTTGTATAACATTAAAAATAATCTTCAGTCCAATGAAAACGAAAAGCCGTCAACCTCTTGTTCCTCTTTGACAAGATGCAAACAGGGAACTGGATTTAATATTCGGGAAATAACATCTGTACAGACTGGTAAGTAATTGCTAAAATAATTATTGTTAAGTTATTGGAAGTATCCGCAGCCGTTTTTTTTTATAGGGACTGGTAAAAATCAAGGAAGTTTAAAGGTGTATGGAAGCCCAATACTGTAGAACAAAATTGTCCAGGCGTGCAGGGCAGCGGGAATAGGGGGGTTGGCCCCGCGGAATTTGCGCAATGAATAGTAGGTCAGTGCCGGATTTCCATAATTCTTTGTTACTATCTATAAAATTGACATCATCAAATGTCAAATTACAACATTCACTGTTTTTTTTTTTTTCCACAAAATTGTTGGTTATTAAAGGATACTACTATAGAATATTTAAAATTATTGTGTAATATTGGACTTTATATCATCTGACATCTGATATAATATGAAAAGAATAGATGGCGCCCGAAGATACTGCCTTCTATTTAAATGGTCGATATGTTTGGAAGTTTTGTATTTTTACCAAAAATCTTTGTAAATAAATAAAAAAACGATTTTTTAAAATAAATTTCAAACATTGTATGATAGTATTATGTACTTATCACCAATTTTGTGATAGAAGAAGGGCAAGATAGTGTAAATGTGTTTAATCTAATCCTAAGATTCTGGTTGTACATTAAAAAGTGAAAATTTTTATAACTGCTTTTTAGGCATATACTTTTCACTAATAACAAACATTCATGAGACAGAATAACAGTGGTTAAAAATGTTTAGTAACCTTTGGTACCTGAGTATCCATTGTAACAGTATCCGTTAAATATTATGTGTACAGTATGTCGAGCTTAAAAAGTTGATAATGCAAGATTAAGAAACCAAAAATCTAATTTATTTTTAAACAAATGGTATTGTCTCGAAAGTTGCCTCCTTTCCGATTTTAATCTAATTTGGTATACAGGGGTTTGATTACAAATCTGAAAAAATATCTTTTCGGCAACGTTTCGTTTCCGAGATCTTCATCATCAAAGTTGAAAATTAAACTAACCTCATTTTCACTATATTCTCCCTTCTTTTTGTACACAATTCTTGATTTTTACACTAAAGTGGCACACAATATTTTATAATCACCTTTTAAAACCTTGTATTTTTAATATTTTACATCTTTTTTCCATTAAATTGCGAACTTTTAAGTTCAAAGGCAGCAGCCATATTTGCTTAAAAAATAAAAGTGTAAAAAAGGTGTAAAATAAACATAAAAACAAGTTTTTAAAAGGTGTTTGTGAAATATTGTGTGCCAATTTAGTGTAAAAATCAAGAATTTTGTGCAAAAAGAAGGAGGAATAGTGTAAATAAGGTTAGTTTGATTTTCAATTTTGATGATGAATATCTCGAAAACGAAACATTGCCGAAATTTTTTCAGATTCGTAATCAGCGCCCCAAAAAACCCCTGTATACCAAATTTGGTCAAAATCGGAGAGGAGGCAACTTTCGAGACAATTACCAAACAAATACAGAAACAGCAAAAAGGAACTTTAACATAAAATTGTACTTCCTTTCATTCAATTAGAGGGACCTGTATATATTAAAATTTGCCTGGTCTGCCCAGTAATCAATAATTTTGATCCTTTAAAAGAGTGTACTAAATTATTAAATGAAATAAAAGTACCTAAATGTAAACCTTATTTCTTTTTAATAATCCACAGAAATACACTAACATTGTGGAAATCATCTAAAAGATAGTTAAGATTACCTTACTTTTCTCACTAATATTTCCTATGAAATTTTCATTTTCTATTATTCATAATTGATATATTATTATTTATTCAGTTACCTAACGTTACGTCTTATAAGAAGCACCTAATTTAAATATAAGAAATACTTACCTAAAGTTAAAAAGACGGGTATGTTACCCTTGGATTTGAAAGACAAAACCATACAACCTCTAGTCATTTTGTTACGATATTATAAGTAACAAACAATAAACACAAAATTATAATTTAATAAACACTAATCACTAAAATAAGAAGGTTTTTATCAATCCACAAAACGGTACTCCGGCTCTCATAAAACTATAATGTGTTGGCTAACTTCACACTGATTTATCAGTGTGTAAGTAGGCAACACATTAAATTATTTCGTGGAATTTTGTTATTGCGCAGAATCGGCGGGGCCAACTCTGACAGTTATTTTCATACTGGGCTGGACATTTTTTGATTGAATGGGCCATAGCATTGGGCTTCCATACACCTTTAAACTTCCTTGGTAAAAATACGTATTAAAAAATTATGGCAGCTGCCAAAAAGAGACACGATATAGAAACGATGGTAATTGTCTAGAAAGTGGCCGCAACTCCGATTTTGACCAAATTTGGCATACGGGGGTTTTTTGGGGCGCTGATCACGAATCTGAAAAAAATATTTGGCGGAAACGTTTCGTTTTCGAGATATCCATCATCAAACTTGAAAGTCAAACTAACCTCATTTACACTATATTTCCCTATCTTTTTGTACACAATTCTTGATTTTTACACTAAAGTGGCACACAATATTTAATAAACACCTTTTAAAAACTTTTTTTGTTTATTTTACACCTTTTTCTTCATTAAATTGCCAAGTATCACTTTCAAACGGGGCGGCCATGTTTGCTTAAAAATTCCCTATTGTATACCTGGTTGCGGCGTTTGAAAGTGAATTTTTACAATTAAATGAAAAATAGGTATAAAATAAATATAAAAACAAGTTTTTAAAAGGTGTTTATTAACTATTGTGTTTCAATTTAGTGTAAATCAGAATTCTGTACAAAGAAGAGAATAGTGTAAATGAGGTTAGTTTGATTCAAGTTTGATGATGAATATCTCGAAACAAAGAATCGTTTTGCCACGACCAAATTTTCAAATCGGTGCACCTATACCAAATGTCAAATCAGGTTTTACCGGAATTTATGATCCAGAAATTCCACCAGTATAAAAATAACTGTCAGAGTTTGCCCCGCCGATTCTGCGCAAAAACAAAATTCCACGAAATAATTTAATGTGTTCCCTACTTACACACTGATAAATTAGTGTGTAGTTAGGCAACACATTATACTTTTATGAGAGCCGGAGTACCGTTTTTGGTGCAAGGGCGCGCGCGGCTCCTATGAAACTAAATCCGCGCTGTACCATCAACCGTCGTCGTCTCATCATTCGTCATTTTCGTTGTGGTTTGTGCCCTTTGCGCCGTATTAGTTTCGATTGTTTTGCTTTTGTGATTATATTTGTGGTTAGTTGTGGTTAGTGCTTATTTTAGTGATTAGTGTTTATTAAATTGTGACTATAATTTTGTGTTTATTGTTTGTTACTTATAATATCGTAACAAATAGACTAGAGGTTGTACGGTTTTGTCTTGCAAATCCAAGGGTAACATACCCGGCATTTTTTTACTTTAGGTAAGTATTTCTTATATTTAAATTAGGTGCTTCTTATAAGACGTAACGTTAGGTACCCGAATAAATAATAATATATCAATTATGAATAATAGAAAATGAAAATTTCATAGGAAATAGCAGTGAGAAAAGTAAGGCAACAATCTTTTAGATGATTTCCACAATGTTTGTGTGTTTCTGTGGATTATTAAAAAGAAATAAGGTTTACATTCAGGTACTTTTATTTCATTTAATAATTTAGTACATTCTTTTAAAGGATCAAAATTATTAATTTCTGGGCAGACCAGTCAAATTTTAATATATACGGGTCCCTGTAATTGAATATAAGAAAGTACAATTTTATGTTAAAGTTCCTTTTGCTTTTTCTTATTTTTAAAGAAATTGTGTTTCTTAAACTACATTATCAACTTTAAGCTCACTGGCAAAATATTTAACGGATACTGTTACAATAGATACCTAGGTACCAAAGGTTACTAAACATTTTTAACCACTGTTATTCTGTCTTATGAATGTTTGTTATTAGTGAAAAGTATATGCCTAAAAAGCAGTTATAAAAATGTTTACTTTTTAATGTACAACCAGAATCTTCGGATTAGATTAAACTCATTTACACTATCTTGCCCTTTTTTATCACAAAATTGGTGATAAGTACATGAAATCATACAATGTTTGAAATTTATTTTAAAAAATCTTGTTTTTATTTATTTACAAAGCTCCCAAAAATATCGATAATTTAAATAGAAGACTGTAAGTCATCTATTCTTTCCATATTATATCGATGATATAAAATCAATATTCAAATAATTTTAAATATTTATGGTAGTATCGTTTAATAACCAACAATTTTGTGCAAAAAAAAACAGTGAATGCTTGAATTTGACATTTGATGATGTCAACTTTATAGATAGTAACAAAGAATTATGAAAGTCCGGCTCTTACCTACTATTCATTGCGCAAACTCCGCGGGGCCAATCCCCCTCTTCCCGCTGCCCTGCACGCCTGGACAATTTTGTTCTACAGTATTTGGATTCCATACACCTTTAAACTTCCTTGTATTCAACATGAAAACATAGATTGCTTTGGGGAAAATGAACAATCTATGGAAAGATTCACCGATGGTAGCAGATTTTTTTATTATCAAAACCTTGAAGCTCTGCTTTTTTTAAACGTTTTAACTTTTTGTTCATCTTGATGGCTCATTTTTTAGAGGAGTCAAGCATTTCACCTCCGAATTTTTTATATATGCACCGATTTATTTGAAATTTTGACAGATGATATATGGATGGTCGAAAAGCAAAATCTTCATGGTGCCGATGTGCGCAACCACCCTGGGTGGATGCCACCCTCTCGGGGTGGGCAATTTTTACCCAAAATACCCCAGAAATCGATAGATGAGCAAATTTGAAGTAAAAAATGTCATGTCAAGTTTTTTCGCCAGATCAATAGTTTTTGAATTATTCGCAATTGAAAAGTGCGATTTTTCGTTAAAAAAACTCATTTTTTAATTGTTTGTTACGCATAACTCTGTAATAATGCGTTTTATCGAAAAAAGTGTAATAAACAAAACTGAAGGTTATAAAAAAACAAAGAAATTGAGCTATTTATGAAGATCTTAAAGTTTTACCTAAGGCAAGTTATAGCTGCTTGAAGATCTTTCATTTTACGTGATTAAGTACTTAACCTCAAATAACGGGAAAAGGATACATTTTTCAACAAAAAGTCATAGAATATTTTTAAAGAGCATAAAAAGACCTTTAAAATAAGCACATAAAAGTCTTTTTGACTGAAATTTCAGTGAGATATGGTGTAAATAGTTAAAATTAAAAAAATCGCAATAAAACTAATGTCATTTCATTCAAAATGAAAATTAAACTTATTCCTTGCACCAATTAATTTATTTGTATGTTATTTATGATATCTAAAAGTTTTACTGATTAAAGATGCACAGTTTTGAAAAAAATGAGCCTAAATTATATGTTTTTTTGTGATTTAAAAAAAAATTTTTCTGTTTTAACTCCAAAACCATAAGAGATACGAAAAAAACTAAAGAGTAGAAAAATGTAGCATTTTTTATAACGATTGTTTTTCTTTTTTTATTTTTTTTTGTGGCATAAAAATTGACGGAGTTATAACCGATTTAAACTTTCACTATAGTGCAAGGACTGCTTTTCAGCAGCCCTTTTGTTGTGTGCCACCGAATGCAGTAGTCACCGATGACACAAATTATTATTAAATTTGGTTGCTACAATGGCTGTAGCACTTAGTTTTACAATTTTGTTTTATTATTTTCGAACTATTTTTAAATTAAATTCCTTTTTGGTTTATTTAAATTATTTATTTAGTTTTTTTATAATATTAACTGTCACTGAATATACTAAGATTTACTAGAGACTAACTTAAATGTATGGCTAACCTAAAGATACTGATGCTTGAAAAATACTGCTAGATACTTATTTTTCTACAATGGGGGTTGTGTTGACCACTAACACAAGGGGCGGAGCCATTTTTAAGATTGGAAATTTCCTTTGTCCCTTTGTATGTAAATACTATTTGAAAAGATCAAGTGTTAAAATATTAATTTGGGGTGTTTACGATCGAAGTATACAATAACCTATTTAGGGTTTTATAGTTCTAAAAGCTTTTTAATAGTAGGGTAATAGATTGTTAGTTTAAAGGAAACATTTATTATGTAAAGGATAAGTTTAAATTACTTTTACGTGTTTTTAGAAATATCTACCCTTTTATTAGGGTGTTAAAAGTCTTGGGAAATGTAAATAATGATTATAGAATATTTGGGGTTCTTTGACAATAATGATAATTCTGAATAATGAAAGTAACTAATAAAAATGTGTTATCGTGATACGTAAAAACTATAAAAAACAATAATTATTATAAAAGGAAATTCCGTCTTATAATGTATTATCACATTTATAATAGAATATTATATTTGATCTTGGTTGGATCACAACACTTTGACCCTTTACCTATAAAATATGAAGGGTGTCTCAGGCCCTTCTAACATACATAGGCTTGTAGCCCTGAAAATTATCTTTAAAATTATTTTTTGTAGGATGTGATAGCTTTAAAATTAACAGAGTTACACAAAAAATAAGATTTTTAATTATTTTTTTAGTCAATTTTAAAGTAAAAAAAGTTTCAAATTTTGGCGCACTGATTTTTTCTGTTGACACTAGGTTGTCTGTAGGTACATTTGAGACCTACTATGTATGTATATACACTGTTCAGAGAATAAACTTTAGAACCAACAAACTTTAAAATCAAAACATCAGTAGTCATTAAAAAATATTTTTTATTTTATTTTTGTCAAAGGGGTGGTTCTTAAGGGTTGCTAGGGTATAGAGAATTAAACATTATTTCAAGTAGAGATAATAATCTGTAATACTAAGATTACGCAAAATCTAAAAATTGGCAGTCATTAGATATTTTTTTATTTCATTTTCTGCAAAGGAGTAGTTTTTAGGGGTTGAAAAGTGGTAACTAATAATTTTATTAAAATGCTATGATTTTTTTCCAGTAAAACTACAAAAATTGTAATGTTACAAATCGTTAAAAGATTTTTTTCTATATTATTTATAATATTATCTATATCATTAATTTTATATTTCACAATACGTTAGGATATTTATCCTACATAAATAAAAGACATTTGAATCGAAAAAAAAGCCGAAAAACCTATAAAATCTATTTTTTTCGATAAGGGGTGGTTTTCATCCCTTAAAAACAATTTGCACACCTTGCGACTAAATAGATTTTTATATGGAGTTACTACGTTTATCCGATTAAATTTTGACGTTAAACAATACAGTATGTCCACGGAAAAGGTGTTGAAGAGAAAAAACTTTTTTATTTTTGATTTTATCGAAAAAAGCCACTCTTGATAAAAAATTTTGGTACTTCTAAAAGCAAGATTGGGATGGAAACATTTAACATATTTTATACGCGGTGTTCAGAAAATTGAAAAAACTTAAAAATGGTACAAGAGTAAGTGCATTTATTTGAGAAAATATGGAAATAGTTTAAAAAATTTTCAAAATTAAAAAAAAGTCTCTATTACCAATATTTGAAATAATGGCCTACTTTTTTTTTTTGATTAAATTTATTTTAATATTTATTTAAATTTTTTAAAATCAATTTATTATCAAATTTTGCTTTAAATAAGCATTTTTAATGACATACGCGGCTAATGAATTATAAAAGCAAAGTATCAATAAAGCTTGTCACTATCAACGCCTACCAGTACAAAAAAATTTTGGGAAATTTGTTAATTGAAATAAAATTTTAATCACAAATAAATAAAAAGGGCCGATTTTTTTGAAAATTGGTATTAGAATATTTTGTTTTAACAACCCAAAAATTTTTTTTTTTGCAAATAAACCTTTTTCTTTACCATTTAATTTTTTCAATTTTCAACACCGGGATAAAAAATGTTAAATTTTTATCCCAATCTTATAAAAAAAATACGTTATAGAAAAGTTTTCAAAATTAAAAAATAGTCTCTATTACACATATTTGAAATAATCGGCCTACTTTTTTTGTGATTAAATTAATATTTTAATATTGATTTAAATTTTAATATAAATTTATTATCAAATTTTTGCTGTTAAGTAAGCATTTAAAGCTGACAATACTGCGGCTAATGAATTATAAAACAAAGTATCAATAAGGCTTTTGTCACTATCAACCTACTAGTACAAAAATTTGGAATTAGTTAATTAAAATAAAATTTTAATCACAAATATATAAAAGTGGCCGATTTTTTTTAAAATTGGTATTAGAACTACCTTTTAATTTTGAACAACTTTTTCTAATAACTATTTCCATATCTTCTGAAATAAATGCACTTTTTTTGTAACCATCGCTATAAATTGTCAAATGTTTCTATTCCTATCTTTACTCTAGAAGTAGCAAAATTTTATATCAAGTACTTTCGATAAAATCAAAAATAAAAAAGTTTTTTCTCTTCAACACCTTTTCCGTGGACATACTGTATATGTAATTTTTGTCATCTGGTACTTTTTATTTACTCTATTTTGCAAAAAAATTGAGAGAAAAGCTCAACATAAAAAACAACAACTAAAAAACTAAAATTCCTAACCTCAAAATCCAATCGAGTTAAATTAAACAAATACCTATGACTGTTTGAATTCAAATCCTATCTACACCATGGTCGGTCCAATATAACAAAAACAAGAGGATTTAGTTAAAGGAAAAGAGGATGTTTCATATTCCCAACAAAATTTCGACCAAAAAAAATGAATGTACATTTGTCATACTTGTCGATCACCTTGTATACTTTATATTAAATAAGATACTTATAGCATTAAAACATATATAATAATTATAATAATAATAATTCTTTTATTGTCTGTTTCAAAGTGAAACATAAACGTCAAATTTTTTCAATATATTAAATAAATACAGCATCTCACATTTATTCATCCCCATTGACACTCATTCATATTCTTCACACTCCTACATTATATAAATACATAATTAAATTGTCAAGACAAACCAATATATAGGAAGAGAATCACCCCTGAAAATAGGAAAACGCTATATTTTCTTATTTAGAATTTCTTAATTCTAAACTCGAAAAAAAATGTTCTAAAATTTTTTTCAGGGTATATTATAATTTTAATAATCCTAAACCTCCCCCGTAGACACTTAATCTGACGATACCCGTGTCCCAAAACATTCGAAACGTCCCCTAGCAACAACTAGAAAACATCCAGTTTCAATGAACTCGTTCGGAAGGTGACTCGAAGGTCGAACAAATGCGCTATACGCGACGCAAAGCGTTGCCAAATTTCCGCTATCGTGGTCTGGTGAAACGTATTAACGAGGTTAAAGGGGGCCGGCTGTCGGTTTTCGATTTTCAATGCTTGAAATAGGATGTGCTCTGTCTTTGTTTGTTGAGGTTTTGTTGTGAGGCTAAAATGAGGAGCGTAGATTAGATTGAGGGTGTTCCGTGTTGTTTATTAAAGTTTTTTTCGTAATATACGTTAATGTCTCGATGATTTTTTTGATAAATACGAATATGTGTTTGAAGATTTTCAAAAAATGGTTTGTATGCTACCGGGGGAGTTTTATAAGAAGCTAATTGTTGGTTTATTTATTTTTTTTTTTTTTGAATTTAGTCCAGTAACTGTAAATAAATATGTACAGTTTTCATTTGTGGCGCAATTCTTATGTCTTCGCGGATGCTTTCGAGCGAAAAAAGTTTATCACGATTCCGACGTGGGAACCCGCGAAAAGCCCCCAAAGTCCCAAAAACCCAGTTTCCCGCGAATATCTGCCAAAATATGCAAATTAGAGAATTTTTGTTAAGACAAAAAATGAAGAACACCTCAAAGTCTACAAAAATGGTCCTTACCATTTTTATCGCAACACCAATATTTTTCTCAAAAACGGCCGTCGAAAAATCCATAACATTCCACACTGGATCGATGTGGTAGTTTCTTACCGAATTTCTGGTCCACGGGTTTTGGAAATGCATTTTTGTTCGTCTGTTGGACTTTATTTTAAAAGAAAATACATTTAGAAACTAGACACTCTAAGCTTTCAAATGATGTGCATTGAAAAGCATTTCTACAGATTTTCTAGAACTCCGGAAACGCCAAAAAAATGCAGAACAATTTTTTATCACAACGCAAAAAAGATGGTAAAGGAAATTTTCTGGGATCATTGAACACTTGTTAAGGTCTCAATATAAAAAAGAAATGTTAATAACAAACCATTTTTTCAAAAAATATCAACAAATTAATGAGATACCTCAATATATTGAAAAAAAAATTACCGCTTTTTTAATATTATAGAAAAATCAGAATGGAAAACTCATATGCAATAAATAGGTACGGGTTTTGAATGATTTAAAAAAATGTACATTATTGCCCAGTAATGGAACAATTCGTCTGCCCGCATACAGGGTGACAATTTAAAAACTTAAATGGCGATATTTTGGGGAACAAAAAATGAATAAACCCTTAAAAACCCAGTTTCTATAAAACAAGGGAACAAAAACAAGCATATTATCCCACCCTTATCAGCAACCCCTTGGACAGGGTGAGATAGACTCCTAAATCTTAAATAGAAAGGGGTCGAGTGATACATCATTTTGAAGCTCTTGGAAAATGCCCAATGATACCATAAGCTACATTTCAGAAAATTCTTCTCTGTTTATCAAGGAAAACAATAAATAAAACAAAATTTTGAAATTGTTTTATTATTATTTAATTAAATTATACAAAATGATTACTACTGATATACTGGCATGTCTCTTAAGAATTCCAAATATGTCAAGCCCACAGGTATTTTGAATTGGTTTAGTTGCTATGATTTTTGCCGAAAACGGGTTGTTTATAAATTTTCATTTATTATCACAAAATTTACTTTAAAAGTAACTTGTACTAAAGTATTATTTTAAAAACGGGTTTACTTTCGGTTCAAATTTAAACGAAAGAAGGTACTTTTATTTTAACAATGGTGTACAGCACGGGTGAACGTGTAGACTTATTTTCATTTATGGTTCCCAGGATAAATGTTTTCTTAAGGCACTCAACGTTTTAACGAAAGGCATCAGGCAAAATGTAAGCCCGGAGTATGTTCGCCAATTAAGTAGCCAAATTTGAAAAACTGGTTCTGTCGCGAATAAAAAGAAATCAACCGAGACTAGTCAGCAACAGCGCAAATTGAAATTCTGGGTCAGTTTGCAATGAATTCAACGCTATCAACTCGTCAAGCGGCTGAACAACTGGGATTATCTCGTGAATCAATAAAGAAGGTATAAATTTCACAAGTTTTATCCCCCATAAATGAAATGCAAGAACTTAGTGACAAACCCGGACAGAAGAATCCGGGTTTTTTGAAATAATGACAGATAGAATTATGGCAGAACCTCAACTAGTTAAAAATATTTGCTTCAGTGATGAGTGTAACTTTTATTCAAATGGGCATGTTAATAAAACAAAACTGTCGTTACTGGGATAACGAGAACCCACATGTATTTAGAAAGGGCATACCCAGTACCCCCAGAAAATTGGGTTTGGGCTGGTATTTGGGAGACGGTATTATCGGCCCAATATTTTCCAGGAAATTTAAATGGGGACATGTATGCTGAAATGCTACAGAGGTCTATCGAACCACTAATAGTGCGAGAATTAGAAAATCAGAGGGACATACACGGATTTATCTTTATTAGAACCTTTACATTTCCAACACGATGGAACCTTCCCCCATTATGTAGTTCCCTTAGGAATGGTTGGATGATCATTATCCTAACCAGTGGATTGGAAGAAGAGGGCCTGTTGAATGGCCACCTAGATCCCCGGACCTAACACCTCTTGACTTCTTTTTGTGGGGTCCCCCTAAAATCTGTGGTTTAAAAAAAAGCAACTTGAGTCACTAAAAGCAACCCCCGAAAAGAATATTTCAGGAATGCCGTGCTTTTGGGGAAAAATTTGTATATGTACGTGAAGATTTTTAAAATAGGCTTTTTTTATTGTCTTAAAAACAACGGAAATCATTTGAACTTTTAAAATTAAAAAATAAAAACCCCAATTTAAAAATTTTTTTTATTTATTGTTTTCCTTGATAAAAAAGGGGAAAATTTTCTGAAAGGGGGGGTTTTTTATATTTTATTGGAAAGCATTTTAAAAAAATTTAAAATGTTTAAACCTCCCCCCCCTTTTTTAAAGATTCTAGGGGTCTTCACCCTGCCCCAAGGGGTTCTGATAAGGTTTGGGAATATGCTTGTTTTTTTCCCCCTTAGTTTTATAGAAACTTTTTTAAAGGGGTTTTTTTATTCATTTTTCGTTCTAAAATATCGCCATTTCAATTTTTTTTAAATTTCACCCTGTATAAGTGAACCCCCGAAGATAGCGGCATTTTTGGGGAGGCGGCAGCGACATGGGGGAATTTGGGCCCCTTATCTCAAAAACTTTTCGTTTTTTTAAAAAAAAATTTAAGGACCATCTTTGTAGATTACAAGGCGTTTTAATTTTTTTTTAAAAAAATTCTCCAATTTGCATAGTTTGGCCGATATTGGGGGGGCCTTTTTTTGCCCCCCCCCTTTTAAATTTTTTTATAAACTTATTTGGGGAAAACACCCCCCAAGCCCCAACATTTGCGCCAAAAGGGGGAAAATGTGGGGGTTTTTTTACAGTTATGCCCCCTTATTTACTGGACTATTTAGAATTTGCAGTTTTTTTTTTAAATAACATTAAACCAAATTTAAAAAATTTCCCCTCTATCTTAACATAACCTTTTTTTTTATACACAAATTTTTTTTTTGGATAAATTTCCTTTATTTAAATTTGGTCTTTCCAAAAAAGGTTTCCCCCTTTTAAATTTATTTAAAAATTAAAAATTAATTTTTTTTTATTACTTTATTCCCTTTAAGTTGAAAAACCCTTTTTTTGCTTTCAAATTGTTTTTTTTTTTAATTTTATATATATATATATATATATATATATATATATATATATATATATATATATATATATATATATATATATATATATATATATATATATATATATATATATATATATATATATATATATATATATATATATGCGGGGTTTTAACAGATTCGAGTGCATGCATGGGGATCTCGGAAACCGTAAAAATACGAAGTCGGTTAAATTTTAGGGAAAAAAGTTGCGCATTTAGGCCCCGGGCAACATGCCCGATTAGAAAGTTGAAAATTTCCCCGTCTTCCGGAGATACCCGGGAAAAAAAAAAAATTTTTTTCTGACGTTATTTTAAGGGATATGGAAAAACAAAAAACCCTTTCTCACAGCCACTTCTTAACCTCTACAAAACAGCGTTAAGGGATTTTCCGCAGATTTTTTGTTTCGTTAGACCATATTAATTTTTTTTTTTAAATACGGCCCGGGGGTTTTTAAAATTTAATTTTTTGAACCTTTTTCCCAATTACAAAAATGTGAAACCCTTTAAAATTTATTTCTTACTCATTGTCTATTATGGAAAAATATTTTATTTAACAGAAAAATATAAGGTGTTATACATCTTTTAAATTGGGGGTTTTATTTCCCTTTTTAAAAAAGCAATAAAAATTGATTGGGGTTTAAAAAATAAAAATTTATGATGGTTTAACGAAAAAAAACGTCAAGGAAAATCCATCAACACTGTTTTTAAAAAATTAAAAAAGGGGCCCTAAGAAAGTGTCTTTTGTTTTTTTTATCTCTTTAAATAACGTCGGAAAAAATTTTAAACGAAATCGGCAAATTTCGGTTTTTTCCCGGTTCTCCGAGTACCCTTTTCCCCCAATTTCAATGGTTTTTTAAACCACCCCAAAAGCGCAACCCTTTTTAACCAACTCGTATCTCTTTTTCAGATCCCCTGATCCTCCCCAACTTCTTTTTAATTATATATATATATATATATATATATATATATATATATATATATATATATATATATATATATATATATATATATATATATATATATATATATATATATATATATATATATATATATATATATATATATATATATATATATATATATATATATATATATAAAAAAAAGATAAAATAAATTTTAAAAAAATTAAAACCAATTTTTTTTAATTTTAAAGGAAAAAAAAATTGAAATCTTTATTTTTTTTTCCACGATATTTTTTCATAAATCCCTAAAAACAGGAAGAATAAAAAAATTAACAAATAAAATAAAATATGTTAATTTTTCACCTAGATATGGCCAAAAAAGGGGTGACCCAACTTGTAAATAATTACCAAAATTATATGTATCTTTCTTTCTTCATTAATAACCACTTATTTCTTCTCCTTTCTTGCTGCATCGATCGATAACCTTGAGTTAATTTAGTTTTTTCTCTCACTACCTACCGACCTTGTTATCTTAAAAATATAATTTTTGGACAGTCCAGAAATGGCAAATTTCTCATACAAACTTTCACCTCCCCCTTTCAACGTGTACCTATTAGGGAATAAAGTTGCAAAAATACTACAACTTTCTATTTTTCTGAATTATTAGAAGCTTTATAACCAACTCTCATTTTAATGCCTTATGAGATGTAATTCCAAAAATGTTAAAACAGATATTTTTTAATCATCATCAGTAGCCTACATACCAATTTTCATAATTTTAGGTCTTGAAATGACAAAGTTCTATATAAAATTTCACCCTCCTTCCAATCTAATGTTCTAAAACACTGTCTTAGCTAACATCTATTTTTTGTGTAATCAGAAGCCTTATTACGAACTCTCATATTTACAACTTCAAACATAACAATTTTTCTATACAACAAACTTTCATCCCTATTTTAACCCTGCCTAATTTTTAATCGTCCTTCTAAGTCCAGAAATGACAAAGTTAGATAAAACTTTCACCTTCAATCTACCCTTTTAGAAGGAAAGTTTCCTAAAATTCTTTCTTCGTAGACGTCTCCTACCCATATTCCACCCTTGTACGAAATTTCATCTTCATAGGTTGAGTAGTTTTCGAGATTTCTTGATTTTCCTTCACACAAAAAATTTCAAAATATTTCTAAATCAAAACTTATTCAAATCCTACTTGTCGACGTATGATTGACATTTTATAAAAAAAGATCAAATTTAATCATTTATTATTATTTAAATAACCCCTGTAACTGTAATTAGGTAACATAATAACGTTCATAATAAATATTGTTTTAAATAAAAACATTGATGTTGATTTAACATAACTAATTAATAACAGAAACATTATTAACAACAACACTTAATAACAAAGCATGATCTATAAAGGAACTGATTTTCCTTCTCAATTCCACTTTAATATTTCACAATTATATCGAATTTTACATAATCACTACTCCATATTATTCAAGTAACCCCCGTAGATATAATAAAATAATAACATTCTTGAAAAATAATTCGAACTAATCAACTCAAATTGACTCACACAAAGCAAATACTCTTTATTTTTACCCAAACTAACATCTACACCAAATAAATATTATACTAATCCATTTTTCTCAACAAATTCCGCTTGAAAAGACGAAAACGACGTCCAGGACCAAGGTATCCGCTTCTCCAATTCCAATTTCCAAGGAAAATTTCTCTGCGGCAAATTATTGAGGGAAAAAATTGAGTGAAACCAGCAAACAACAAAAGGTACTCACCACTCGTGAAGCATGGGAGGGGCTACGATGCGCGCGTATCGAAAACCGTTCACAACAAACTTGACAACGTTGCTTGGCGGACTCCCGCTTTCGCGTTTGCCAGGGTCGTTGTGTCAGCTCTGTCTGGTTAAAATATTGCATTTTAACATAGTTTTACGTGGATTTTTTTGTAGTTTAATTATTATCAAGTGTTAGTTAATATTTCTAATGTGACATCTCGATTTCTACTAAGGTAAGTCAATAGATTTTAGTTAAGTTATTAGGAAAATTACCGTTTTAACAACTTAACCTACAAATCGTGCACGCCGCCTATTATTGTTTGTTGATAACGCGGCGCCATTTTGATTTGATAACAGTTGTCAGCTACAGTCAGCGATACAGGAAGTTGCGCAAATAGAGTTACTCCGGAAATGTAAGGTTAACATTTGTGGTTTTACAAGATGGCGGATATTTGATTGTAGTGGGGGAAGATATGCGTGGTTTTGTTAGTATTTTCGGGTTAACAAGATGGCGAATATTATTTGTTAGTGGTGGGAGAAAATATACGAGTTTATTCGTAAAATATAATTCGATTCGTTTGTATTTTGGGGAAAGATGGTTTAATTTTTTAAATTATGTTGTAATGGATTTTCTTCAGCCTTTGGTAGATAGTAGAAATACAAAATATTTTGATAAGTTTAATATACGGGGTCCTCTAGTTAGGTACGTGAAAATCGTTTTCTAAATTATTGCGATTTCTAGGTTTTTTGTGATTGGTACTTAAAGGTTTAATTCAAGTAATTTCATTCTTAATTTAAAAATAAAATATATATATATATATATATATATATATATATATATATATATATATATATATATATATATATATATTTTATTATTATAATATTTATTTAATATATATATATTATATATATATATATTATATATATTATATATAGTTTTATATATATTAAATTTAATATAATAATATATTTTAATTAAAGAATTATAATATTTTTATATACGGGGTATAATTTATTATAGTACCTAGTTCTTATTTGAAAACATTGTTGTTTTAAATCCTGAAACCCATTTGACATAACGAGACTTTTAGAGAAAATTATGGCGAAGAATATTAACATTTTGATAAAGATTTTCATATAGTTTTTAGTTTTCATATATGTTTAGTTGACCCCTATGATAAATTTGTATAAAAGTTGTTGGCATGAAGTAAAAAACGTTTTTGTGTTTTAAATTTATTATGTATTGATAAGAATTTATTATTCTTGAGTGTTCTTACAGTTGGTAATTTTTTTAATAAAATGAGAATGATTTAATGGACCAAAATGTAGCTACAAGAAATAACGGGAAGAGACTTTTAGCTCTTCCTAAAAAAATAAAGGAAGCATCAGTGTTCGACATATGTAAGTTTTTTTTTTAATTTGATCGAAAATGTTGATTTTTTTTTCAAATCGTAGTTTAAAATCATAACACGGGTAAAATCCAACAAAATAAGTAGTGTTAAGATTTTGGAAACAACTATGGCAATAATTCTCGTACTTTAGAATGCTTTTTATAGTTTTTTTTTGTACCCACTTACTGTCAATTGTCATTTGTTTAACTTTTTTGTGAACAAATTATTGACCTTGATTTCTGCCATGGATAATAACAATTTTTATTATTGATTGTAAGCTGGATACAGGTACTTGTTCACGATATTTAAGAGAGTTTTGGTTATTTTTTGATAAATTTGTTATCGCAAAAATTTAGATAAGAGAATGAAGTCCGTAACTATGCTTAAGGCTTGCTTTCTCATCGCTTAAAACACTGTGCAATTACCCTTTCCTTGAATGTATGTCATAAGGAACCTTGGATTAAAAAAAAAATACGTTTGTTAGACCAAATGCATCTCCATCGCGGGTTATCTTTATTTATTTGAAAATTTAGAACGTTTCGACTGGTAATTAGCTCCAGCTGTCATTGGATGAAGGTATAATATATAAAATGTATGTAATATTTTTTCATATTGTAATGATTTTACTGTAAATGGGTAATAATTTTTTAAACAAAGTTCTTGACGACAAAATAGGTCTTTTTAAGCCAATACGGCTACATCTGAAATTGCTGCGTTTAGCCGGTAGAGAGGCGTCACAATTTGATGGTTTTTCTAAGGTTTTTGAAAATGTGCTAACTGATTTTAGAATTTTTTGGTGTATAATCTAGTTAGTTTTAGTTGTAGGGTGGTCGGCAACATGAATAATAAAATTTTATGAACCTGACGTCATAAGTAAACATCTATACTGATTTTTTATCTTTAAAGTTATGACAACTCAGATATTTTTATCCAGGAATTAGATGTTTTTAAAACTCTTTTAATCTTTGAATATTTCTGGATAGATTAGCTAGAAAAAATTTAATTGCCTCACTTCATATTTATATGATCAAAGAATGTCCTTACTGATAAATTGGGGAAAAAAATTTTGCGCCAGTAAAATGGCCACCACTTTCTCCAGATTTAATTATGTTTGACTTTTTTTGTGGGGCGCGAAATTTAAAAAAAAGGATATTTTTTGGTTTCGTATGATTTCTCCTAAATGTATTAAAGAACATATGGCTTGTATTGCTGCTGTTAAATTTAATATTTTGATCAGCGAAGATGCCAAAAACATAATTGTATTTGTTTGTCCCGTTTAAGATTTTGAGTTTGACATTCTTGACCTAGAATGTTAAGGTAGGTCAGAAATGTGACCCTGAAAACACTTTTACAATATTATTGTGACCTTTTTCATAAACCCCACCAAAAACACTTATGTGATACAGAGCCAAGTTTCTATTTAAAAAACGATAACGAAGTTCTAATAGAAGGAAAAACACACTTTGTGCGCTAGGTTGAATCAACATTAATTTTTTAGTCCGTGTAAAAAAAAATCATAAAAACACTACGAGAAAACACTATAAATGTCATTTAGAGGTACGGAACACTAATAACAGCGTTAAAATTTGCCTTTCTTAAGATCCTAACCACCAGTTATCTCACAATAATTAGAAACATAATAAAAATGTTGATTATAATGGTTATGGACTTCATTCAAAGAAGAGCCGTTCGTCTTATTAATGATATTCCTTTTCTGACAGCTCCCAATAGAGCAACCCGTAGTGCTACTTTTATGCATCCTTTACAGTTCAGTTAGAGAGGCCCCGAACTTCCCGCTTTCTTCGTTCCTTCATCCCTAGAGTGTCAAGACTATGGAACCTGCTGCCCGCAGAAGTTTTTCCTTCTCCTTCCAGTCTACAAATATTTAAGTCCCGTGTGAACAAACCCCTCTCACCACATTTAAGACACCAACGATACGTTAGTACTTGGGCATCAGCCTTCGTGGACTGTCCCAAGATCAAAAAAAAAAACAGAAGGTTCTTTATTCCAGTAATATTATTTTATGTAGATTTTTAAAACCCCCACTATGAAACAATTATAAAATTCACTAGTAATGTGACAATAAAAGACGAAACGTCGTATTATTCCTAGAAAACAAATTAGGTATTTACTGCAGATGAAATTCGTAATGTAATACTCTCATAAGAATAAATATCACTAACATTTTAAATTATTTTCCTGGTCAAAATGTCAGCATTTTTCCTAATGATCACCAAACGACCAAACGTCGAGTAATATCAGCAATTTTGACGTTAAATTTAATCGGCGTAAAAAGCTGACCTCGCACAGAGAGAGCACGGAAATGTACGGACGAATCCATTTCGCCTCGTAGGGAAGTCGCGTTGTAATCGGAGAACGGAGACTGCCGCACAAACGGGCAACAGCGCACGTTTTGGAGTGGAAATCGTTCCTATGAGGCAATAAAAAATGTTGAAACTTTTTTGGTTTCGCTTGTGGCTTGGTTTCTAGTCGCTGTTTGTTTGACAACCATTTCCATTTAATAATATACAGGATAACTACTTGACTTTTTAACGTCAAGGAAAACTGTCATATCCATTTCAGAAGTTAAGTTTGCTATCAGGGCCGTATCTCAGGGGGGGATTTTGGGGGTTCAAATTCACCGAAAATCCGAAAATCTTATAACGTAAAATAAAATAAACACGACTGGTAACTATATCTCTTTTTTTAAAGATTTTCTGAACAATATATATTTTACTTAGTCATGGTCAACAATAAAAAAAAGTATCTTAATCACTCTATTGGTCAAAAAAAAAATTCTAAACTGCAAAACCACTTTTTCTACATTTAGTCCAATAAATGAAGGGACAAAGCTTGCCCTGCTTGCTATGATGGTTTAAATTATAATAGCATATATCAAGAATATTGTTTAGTTTTGGTGGATGACGTCTATTTAAATTGACACCAACATATCACATGTGGAATATGACGTCTATATTGACCATGGACGTTATATTCACGGATCTGGGTTTCTCCTGGGCAGTACCTATAAGAAAGGTACACTTTCAGAGGGTTGGACCAAATATTACCATAACTGGATATGGTAGAATTTAGATCAAATTTAAAAATATAAGGTTTAAATTCCTACCTAACAACCTAAAACCTTAAAGATGCTATAATGACCATATGTTAACAGAACCATTAGGATTTAGTCAGTGAAGTGTTTACAAACAACTCATTTTTGGGTTTTTGGGTCCCTACCTACTACCATTTATACGGCAGGTAGAAACGTTTCGTCCAATGAACTCATAATTTTTGACTAAACAGTTCAAGTTTTTATATTTTTTTAAAGTGATTTTTGACAAGTGTTAATGTACTATAGATGATAATGATGCAATTCTATGACACATGAGCAATTGACTGGAAAAATTCACAAATACGTGCGATGCTGAGTCTCATTTTAAAAATAATTCGAGAAAAAAATATTTATTTTCTTACTTTTTTATTTCATTTTTATTAAAAAAAAATCAAAAAAAAAGTAATTTTCGGAAATTTTTTAAACCCATTTTATAAAATCAAATGAAAAAATTATTTAAAGATTTACCATTTTAAAATTTAAGGGGCCCGTTTTTTTATTTTTTAAATATTTTTTTAAAAAATTTTGGGCAGTTTTTGAACCCTTCTTGTTGGGGAAAAAAAAGGAACCCCAAAAAAATTTTTTTTTAAAAAAATTTGGTTTTTAAAAATCTAATTTAAATTACCCTCCCTTTTTGTTTAGGATCAAAAAACCATATTTTAGGAAAAACCGTTGTCCTTTTTTAAAATTTTAGAATTTTAAAATTTTTTTAAAAAAAATTTTTTCACAATTAACAAACATTTTGCGTTTTCTTCAAAAGTCTTAATTCTTAATTAAGGTTTTTCATCTTGCAACCGTATATTTTCATATTTTGCATCTCCCTTTAATTTTTTTAATTCTGCGTAAAACTCTTTCTAATTTTTTGTTGCCCCCAACCTGTAAAGGGAAAAAGGGCCCAAGTATTAAGCTGGCGTGCCTTCATTACGGAAATATCTTCTCAATACAAAAAAATCACATTCTTTTGCGTCTGGACGTTAATTGACATATGTCATTGGAAATACCCCCCGAATTTTTTTTATTTTTAAACAACCTTTTATAGGTACCTAAATAAAAGTTGTGCCAAATATCTCTTTATACGAAATTTTACTTGGTTCAGCCATTTAAAATACAAATATAAAACGTTCGCCTGAAAACAACATTCACGTCACAACGCGCTAACCACACATATTTACAATGCTTAATCGACACAATGCACATTTTTTTAAAGGATAATGAACAAATTTGAGAGTCAAAATCAAATTATGCTTTATTGTATTCATCTCGTTAACAAAGGTGTAATAAAAATAAATAAAACAATAAAATCTTAAAATTAAAATAAAATAAAAGTAATAAAATTATAAGCACATATAAGCAACAGACAAGTATATGTCAAAAACTGACGAAATATTAAAATCATTAAACAAAACATGAATCATTATCACAGAAATAAAATCTAAAAATATTGAAATACAATCAGAAATTAAAAGCGAAAATATTATTTAAAATTCTGGACAATTATATAACAAGATAGATATGTCAATATAAACAATATATCAATTAGTACTACTACGTTAAAAATTATAACAAGTCAAAAATTTTAAAGGATAAAGGACAAACATTGGCAATGACAAAAAACTTAAAATTAAATGCTAGTGTGAAAGCTTGTAGCAGGTAAAATCAACGACACAATTTCAGATAGGTCACAAAAAGCTAAAATGAAGAGCTTCAAGTCGTTTTTTTGTAAATTATTTTCTTAATGTTAATTGCAATGGATTTTGACGGTAATTTATTATCTGGAATATTTAATTGACATTGAACCAATTTATCTTAAATTGGGAGGAAATGAAGAAAAGCGATGGATTTTCTGAATGAAATCAGGAAACGGAGCAAAAAACTAATTTTTTCTCAGGTTCTTTAATCTTAACACTAAAATATGCAGTGTGTACATAAAGTATGGAACAAATTTATTATTTGCTAAAGCAAAAAAAAAATTGAAAATTTCCTCGTACACAAATAAAAATTTTAAAATACGCATTTTTTGACATAAAATTTGAATATACACTCATGTAGTAGATATGACGTCATCAATGCTTTTTTTAAATAGAAATCCCTATATTTTATTGCAGATTGATAATCTTCAAGAAGAGCTGATTTCAAAAAAATCGTCGATGACATCATATCTACTATACGAGGCACCCTGTATATTTTTTTATGTAAAAAAATACACTTTACAGAATTATTATTTACGTGTTCAAGAAAATTTTTAATGTTTTTTTGCTTTAACAAATATAATGAATTTGTTCTATGCTTTATGTATACATTTCTTTACCACCCTGTAACTACGGAAAAGCTGTCATCTAAAACCATAAGTGTTTTATGTTTTTAAAATCAGCTCTACTTGGAGATTATAAATCTGCAATAAAATATAGGGGTTTCCATTTAAAAAAATCGTCGATGACGTCATATCTACTACATGAGTCACCCTGTACATTTATCTTTTATGTCAAAAAATGCGCAAGTTAAAATTATCATTTACGTGCTTGAGGAAATTTTCATTTTAATGTACACTCTGTATGTAAAGCAAATAAATTGTTCAATTATGGTACCATAGATGTCGCTACTGCATTTTTGTCCTTTGTTGTGATCCAACCAAGATCAAATATAATATTCTATTATAAATGTGATAATACATTATAAGACGGAATTTCCTTTTATAATAATTAATGTTTTTTATAGTTTTTAAGTATCACGATAACACATTTTTATTAGTTACTTTCATTATTCAGAATTATCATTATTGTCAAAGAACCCCAAACATTCTATAATCATTATTTACATTTCCCAAGACTTCTAACACCCTAATAAAAGGGTAGATATTTCTAAAAACACGTAAAAGTAATTTAAACTTATCCTTTGCATAATAAATGTTTCCTTTAAACTAACAATCTATTACCCTACTATTAAAAAGCTTTTAGAACTATAAAACCCTAAATAGGTTATTGTATACTTCGATCGTAAACACCCAAATTAATATTTTAACACTTGATCTTTTCAAATAGTATTTACATACAAAGGGACAAAGGAAATTTCCAATCTTAAAAATGGCTCCGCCCCTTGTGTTAGTGGTCAACACAACCCCCATTGTAGAAAAATAAGTATCTAGCAGTATTTTTTCAAGCATCAGTATCTTTAGGTTAGCCATACATTTAAGTTAGTCTCTAGTAAATCTTAGTATATTCAGTGACAGTTAATATTATAAAAAAAAACTAAATAAATAATTTAAATAAACCAAAAAGGAATTTAATTTAAAAATAGTTTGAAAATAATAAAACAAAATTGTAAAACTAAGTGCTACAGCCATTGTAGCAACCAAATTTAATAATAATTTGTGTCATCGGTGACTACTGCATTCGGTGGCACACAACAACTTGCATTTTAAAAAAATTGTTTGAATTATTAAGTGAAACGTATTACAATTAACCGCTTCTAAGTTTTAGGTAAAATAGTTTTTAAATAATTTAAAATAAAAAAAACTTTGAAAAAATTGTAAAAAAAATACATTAAAAACCCAAAAATCAAAACAAAATTTATTTGAGAAAAAAATTGACTAAAAATATACACTAAAAATCCAGTCTCTTGATTAATAAAATTACTTTTGATATTGTTTTTAGAGACTAAAAAATAAGGTAGGAAAGAAAGGTAAGAAATTATTTTTAGGTATAAAGAGTTTTTGTTAAAGAGATAGAAAGTCCAATAAATTAATTATGACTAATTAATTTGAAATAAAATTAAAATAAAAATTTAATTATTAACAAAATAATTCAATTTAGTAAAAAAGCGTGTGGAGCAATTCACTATATTTTTATAATAACTCTGATTTTGTAAACAGTTACCAATAAAATAATTGTAACATTTAATATCACGCTTTTTACTATAATTAAATTATTTTGATAATAAAATAATTTTAATTTAAATCTTATTCCAAATTAATTAGTCATAATTGATTCTTGGACTGTCTTATTAACTCTTTATACTTAAATTTTATTTTCTACTTTTTAGTTCCTATAAAAGCGTGTTTTTTTAGCTTTTTTAAACTATTTATTTAAAATTAAATATTTATTTCAACCTTAACCAGCCCGTTATTATGGTAATACTACAGTTATGTTATTCCTGGTCGTTTTTTATTTAACTTAAGAATCCTAACAAAAAAGAAATAATAAAAAAATGCTAAAAGGTAGCCAAAATGGAAAAATCCATAACGACGAATCCGCCGAAGGTCACACCAGACGGAATATGCGCCACGAAAACCATTTACCAACACGCCTTGGCTCAAAATCTAAAATTTATTCCGCTCGAAACGTGGCAACGCTGTCTAGCGGTTCCGGTTGTGCATTCCCCACCGTCCCCGCCAGCGATAAAAGGATTTGTCATGTTGTTTGCCATGGCATGCCATGATGTAGCGCTCGGAGTGGTATTTTCGTTTTGATTTATTCAAATGCAGCTGTTGAAAAGCATCCAATGTCACAAATGGTTTTGGTTGTTAATTTGGGGACTTTATTGGTCGGGGTTGGTTGGTTGGGAGGTGTATGGTTAGATGTAGGATGTTTCGTAGGCTTTCGAGGTTGTAGAGTAGGTGATGCGTAGACCAAATAGCCAAGTAAATAGAATTATTGTGGTTTGGTTATAAGATTCGGTCATACGAGGGTACTTGAAAAACTACACACGACGTAATTTTTAAAAGTTAAAAAATATACTGGATTATTCTTCTTGCAGTTTGGGCTTGCATTTACGATAATTGTCTCAATTTGTGTTGTAAATGAAAATATTTCCATGAAAATGGAAATATTGGAAATCCTTTTCTTTTCAACTGAAGATTCCAGTAAATATTTCAATAGGTCTAAAAAGAAAATTAGTTTTACCCTTCGTAAATATGTATATCATCCATCTGTTCAGAAGTTGACGGAGGAACAAAAAATTTCTGCAGAGACATGCTTCAAAGAAAATTAAGTGATAACGATTGTTTCAAAAAGATATTATGGAGCGATGAAGCTACTTTTACCATGGCTGGACTGATGAAACAGGAGAAATAGTCATTTATAGGCATTAAAACCCGACCGAATGTTTGAAATTAAATTCCAAGATCGAAGGGCAGTTCATTCTCAACACCCAAGTTATAGATAGGCCCTATTTTTTACGAATTTTTTTCAAGAGTTCCTTGAGAACAAATTTTTTAGAAAATTTGCCTATTTGTCAGTATAATGACATAATCTGGCAGGATGATGGAGCACCACCCCATAAGGTCTTGGTTGTCCGCAATTTTTTCGACAATCGATATCCATTATGGATTGGTAGAAATGGGGGATTCGATGGCCACCCAATAGCTCTGATTTAACAATTTTGGATTTTTTTTCTTTGGGGTATAAAGAACGAAGCGCATCGTTGAAGGAGTTAAGAAATAAAATTATAAATTGCATAAATAATTTAGTGGAGGAAAAGTCGCATTATATTATAAATGCTATTGATAAAATAGAAGATGATTACACAAAGTGCCTAAATAATAATAGCCGGCATATAGAAAACATGTTAAACTTTATATTGTTATTGTTAAATCAAATTTTTTATTGTTTTTGGTATTAAAATGTTTGTTTATTTCAGTGCTTACTGTGATCTATTTCATATAGTAAATTAGTAATATTTTGATTTTTTAAGATATTTCAACAATGGATGAATGAATTGTAGGCGCTATCCAATAAACACTTGGACTTTGGTTTTTTCACTAATTTTGTGTCTTTCTGATTTTGGCGCATCTTTTACTGATCCTGTTTTCATAAATTTAGACACTAGAAGCATGCAAATTACGATGAGTTTCCTGTAAATTAAAATAGCTTGGACTTTTTCTTCTAGAGATAGAGCCATTTTAAACCAGAAAAGAAAAATTTTGACTTTACAAAAATAAAAGCACATGTTCTTTAGACTAAGAACTTATATCTTTGACAAACGAGTCTAGAAAGCATACAGTCATAGTAACTAATTATTACACCCGAAAAAAATTCCCAAAAATAATAAAAATTAATTGGGAAAAATTAAAACTGATGCTATTACAAAAGCGACAATTTGTGGCTATATGCAGCATGTAAAAACCTTTAAAAAGAGGTGTCACATGATTCCCTTTTACATAAAAAAAATTACATAGAAGACGTCATGTCGTGGCAGCACACTTACAGATGTCATTTTTATGTAGATTGTCATCATTTTGTTAGTCATGCTAACATCCCAAATTTGGTTTATAGTTATTTACATTACAAGATGCGAAAGTTTACTTTTTGGTGTGAGGTGGTTTTTAAATGGCCGAGGCGAAGCCGAGGCTATTTAAAACCTCCGAACACTTGAAAGGCCTTTCGCATCGTGTAATGTATTATATTTTTTCTGCTACTGTTCTATGTATCGCATAATTTAATAATCATTAACATCATGTTTTAATAGAAATATCAGAGATTTTGAAATTTTACCTGTTAAAAATTAATCCATAGCAACACATTTATTGTTGACATTGTCTGTCATCAGCACTTCTCATCCATTCCCATTTTAAAATGTTAAATGAATATGAAAATGGCATCCAAAAGGCAGCTGACCTTGCGTGTGCCTCACTTCTGCCAGACAAATCTAAAGAGAGGTACCATCAAACATATAAATCGTTTTCTGAATGGCTTGCTACAAAAAATGTGGGGCGGATTGACGAGAATGTGATATTGGCGTATTTTCAAGAAAAATCCGAGTCTTTATCACCACCAAACATCTGGTCTGTATATTCCATGCTCAAGTTAATAATTTCCGTAAACAAAAATCAAGATATTTCGGAGTTCAAGAAACTAGTTACTTTTATTAAAAGGAAAAAACGATGGTTATGAGGCAAAAAAGTCAAAAATTTTGAAAAAGAAGAAATCATAAAGTTTTTACTTAACGCGCCTGATCAAAGTTACTTAGCAATGAAAGTAATAGCCATTATGGAGTGGCTGGGGCATGCCGGACAGACGAAATATATAGAATGAAGCTAATTGATGTAGAAATAAGAACTGACGTGGCTATATAGTAAAAATAGTGGAGTCTAAAAATAAAGTTAAAAGAAACTTTGTAGTAACCAACGATGAAGGCTCAGTTCCTTATGTCAGATTTCTACAGGAATATATTAAGCTGAGACCAAGGAATGCTCTAGATGAGCGTTTATTGTATCGTTATGAAAGAGGTAAATTGTTAATCAAGTAATTGGAAAACACACTATTTCAAATGTACCTAAAGAAATTGCGAAGTTTTTGAAGCTTGAAGACATCAGTAGATACACTGGCCATTCTTTTAGAAGAACGTCAACTACGTTCCTTGCCAATGCTTCGGATGTCGATATTTTGGACTTAAAAGGCATGGAGGTTGGGAAATCTTCTTCTGTTGCTGAGGGATATATTGCTGAATCCTATAGTAATAAGGTGGAAATTTCAAAGAAGATTTTACACGAAATTCCTACCAATATTTCCTCCAATGAAGTAACAGTGAAAAATATGAATATTAACGTAGTTAAAGGTGATAACGATACCCCAACAACAAATTTAAAAACTGTTAATTCAAGTATTATTCCTCCCAAATTTTTTTTGCTAATTGCTCAAATTGCACAATTACTTTTAATGTTAATACCTAACCTAGTTTTTTAAAATATTTTGTCATAAATTAGTTACTTTTTATAAATAAATCCTAATATTTCCCACAAGCATATTTTCTTTTTTTACTCTTACTTTTTTGTCCAGGCGCTGAAAATATTACTTTCGTAGCTAGCAACGCTTAGCGACCAGGTAACACAAAGGTTCTCTTTCGTTATCATTCGCGTTGCTAGGACCACAAAGTTTTCTTATTTATACAGTAGTAGAAAAAATATTTTCAGTACTTCGGAAGATATAAGGGTGGGGGGCGGTCTTTATGGCCTCACTGTATAGAAAAACTATTATTGTGTAAGTTGTGAATATAAGATTTTTTTAGAGGATCAATAAAATTATAAACAAAAAACATATTAAAAAAAACATAATCCGAATTTACAAATACCAAAATACCTTTTTTGTGCGTGTTTGCTTTAGATAACATTTTGACAGATATGTGACATCAACAAATCAACATATCTACAAGTACAACCACAATTCAATCGCGAATATATTTGTCAAAACTTCCCGGCCTTCACCAAGAAACATGCGCGTCCACAGCTGCTAAAATTTCATAAAAATCAATAAAGGTCTCAAAACGGCTCTAGGGAAGCAAATGCCACCCTCTCTATCGCTGCCAACCAGTAAATTTTGCCCCTGGCAAAGTCTTACATCGAGATATCTTGTTGCTCGTTATTCCCGTTTGTAAAAGGGAGCTAGTGGAAGAACGAAGGGACGGATGATGGGAAATGTAAGAGAAATTAAGGGATAAGGCTCTTGTACCCTGCCATGGGATGAAAGTTCTACATTTTTTATCGAAATTAAGGTTGAGATAGCGGTATTAACTTGTTCAGTTTAATCTTATAAAATGAAATGCTGTAAACTATAAAATCTTGGTTAAATTTTTCGTAACAGGTTGACAGCTGTCAAGTTATCCTGTTACGATTGTTTAAGATGCCGATATCAAAAAACTGCATAGGATCTTTTTTTTGTTCACAATGACATTTTACTTATTGACTGTGACTTTTAAATATACAGGGTTTGCCAAAAAGAAGATTTTAATTTTTTTGGTCGAAAACCCCTTACCTTAAATTTTAAGCATGCATTGAACAAACGTTATCAATACCTACGAATAAAATATAGTTTATTTTTTAAATAAAATTTTGTTGTTTAATATCTCGCAAACCTTTAAGTTGGATGGTTATGTATAACGTGATATGAGCCTAAAAAATACTTTTAAAAAATTGGGTTTCAACTTGAAAAAATCATCGAGAATGTTATATCTTAAATTTTGAACATACAGTGTGTCTACGTAAGGTAGTAGTAGTAGGAGTAGTAGTAAGTTGGCTTGGCATATAGAAAACTTTTTTATTATTAAGTTTACAAAAAAAAGTTATTCGTTATAAAAAATTTTGCATGGTCCAAAATCTTAAATGCAACCATCAGATGTCAACATTTATCACTCGTATACAAGGTTTGTCAAAAATGTGTTTTTTTGCTCCAGAATAAGGTACCCTTACTTTTGACACATTAAAACTTAATATGATAAAGAAAAGATGTTCATAAATACCTTTCGAATATTTAAGATTGTTTATTTACATTAATTTTTTTTAATCAACAATTTCTCTGCGATAATATTGAAAATGTAAGTTTATACCAGAGACAAACAACGAGACGAGCAACTAAATGTAAATAAATTATCCGAGAGAGAGACAGCTGTTATGCTTTCTTTGTCTGTCTTCAAGGAAAGCGAACGCAGATGGCGCCCGAGGCGGATCCTCGGCATTGCCCGCGAAATTCAAATTACTAATTCTATTCTTTTCCTTGTTGTATTAAAAGGAGGTGGGTAAAGATCAACCATTTTTTACCCTTCCAAATCGAGAAAATTTTAAGTTTCGATTTAGGCCATTTTTTTACATTTATATTAAGTTTAAGTATATTTCTATAATAAATTGATAACAAAATATATAGTATTGAGAAAAAATCCTTCAAACTTAGCACATTTATTTTTTATTCATTTTAAGTGCCCTCTTTTTAATTCGAAAAAATTATTTAGACACTTGATGAGCCAAAATAAATTACCGATAATAAGTATTTTTAAGTTTACTTGTTCAAGTATTAAAAATACTTAATTAATATTTATTATTGTGACGTAAAAATTGCCTAAGCAAATTTTGCAAAATAAGATTTAAAAAACATTTAAAATGATGAATTCAATAAACATGTCATTTGAAAGTTTTTTTTGATACTTGCTATTTTATTTTTTTAACTATTTATTGTAAATCTAAATACAGATACTTAAACTTAATATAAATAATTATAATAATAATACCTAAACCGCGACTTTCAATTTTCACGATTTTGATGGGAAAAAATGGTCAATTTTTACCCACATCCTCAGAGGTTCAATGAAAAAACTACTACTACATTTATTTGGTTTTTAATACATTTTTTACAGACAATGAAATTAAATATAAGGAAAAAATACAGGTAGTCATAATTCATCAAATTTAATAAAGATAATCATTATAATATATATAATATATATATATATATATATATATAATCGCTATCAAAGAAAGACCAAAAATCTGCGCAAAACTTAAATATAGAATCTGTAATCAACTTGGCAGCCAGGAAAAAAGCTGCTCCATCTACGATCGCTTGCCCTGATGAGTGACAAAGACAAACATATAGGAAGTTATGTAATCAAAAAGAGATAAAAAGCAATGGACAAATTTTAAGGACCAGTTACTCGTCTCGTTGTTGTCTCTGTTTAGAGCGCCCCATTTAAATGAACCATCTATTCGTAGTAGTATTATCTTTGCTGTAACACATTGATTCAAGTATGTGATAGTGGATCCATGTTTCATCCATTGTCACATACGGTCACAAGAAATCTTTTTTATATTGTTTAAATAGTTTTAAACAGTGCTCTAAATCAACTTAAACATGTCCAAATGATCGGGTAAAATTGTAAATACACTACCTTCTAATATGTTTAGGTTATCAGCTTTTTCACCCAACTCCAATTTACGATCGGCCAAAACCATTTTATGGACATTGGATATGTTTTGGCAATAATAGTTCGGTTCCCTGGTGCAGTGTCTCCCTAACACTTATCAAACCACTGTTTGACTACAACGGGGTTTTTTTTATCATAAAAAACAATGTTTAATTAACACACGAATTTTTGTTTTATCATACATATGTTTTTAAAATAACAAAAGTTTTTTTATTAAAACCACAATAACTTCGAAACTAAACGTTGGATTGACATGAAATTTTTATACATATCGTTTAAAGGTTGTACTATCCAGAAGTCATATGGAAATGTCAATATTGGTGCCATTTATATGACATTATAGTGACTTAGTACACGAAGTGTCGACCAAAAGTCAATGTCGCTCTACCCTGATCAAAGGCTGATTATTGGGCTTTGTAAGATATATATGAAATATTCATTTAACTGAATTCTTGAACAGATCCTAAATTTCAGTTTATTTCTTAGTTTTGCTTTTTTGGTTACAGTTACAAAGCTCGAAGTCGAGGTCTGTTTTTAGATAGGAGACCAGGGGATTTTAAAAACATGTACGATCAACCATAATTTTTATGGGCGCTACAGGAAGCAAAAAAGTAGGGGCTGAACTTCATGACACAAAAGCTAAAGTTAACATAGTGAAAAAACTAACAGTGCAAAAGTCAGGTAAGATTTATAATCTGGTAATTTTCGATTGAGAAAAACACCTTAAGAAAAATGTATTGCATTGGATCAAAAAGTCAGAAATCATGTGTTTTTCTTCATCGATAATGGACATATAGTGTTTGGAAATTATATTTGTATTAAAAATAATAATTCTTTAATGTCAAGCATTTAGTTAGTCGTTGTAAATAATAAAATTTAAGATTTAGCTCATTGGATACTTTTTTGTTTATGATGATCCAGTAAAGAACTTGCAAAATAGTAAAAAAAACTGATTTTAATTTTCTTATTTGTTTCCATTTATGCTAATATTTTTTCTAAATCTAGTAGCTCCGTGTGTGTAATATATACACTGTGGGCCAATGAAAACGAAACAAGGCCAATTTCTCATATCTATGGTTGGTAGAAAAAAATCATTCCATGAAGTTCACACTTAACATCCTGAGAAATTAAACGTCTGGGCTGGAATTGTGTTATTGGTCCTTTCTTTACCAGGAAATCTAACAGAACAAATGTATTTGCAATTGTTAGAAGACACTGTCGATCCCGCATTGACAGAACTTGTTGAATGTGATGACCGTTACAATGCGAATGAGTTGACATTTCAACAAGATGGGGCACGTCCCCACTATGCTTTTTCTGTTCGTCAGTATTTGAATAAAACGTTTCCTGGCAGATGGATCGGACGAAGAGGACCAGTGGAGGGGCCTGTAAGGTCACTAGATTTAAGCCCGTTAGATTTTTTCCCTGGAAGCGTTAAAAAGAGGATTCGATGATCTTTAAAATGAGGGATCAGTCGACCCCCTTTCCCATTTAAAAATTAGGAGTGAATCTTACCCCCCCCTAGGGGGTTGAAGTGGCAGGGTTAAAAATAAGCGCAAAATGTGTCCCCTCAAAATAAAAATCGACGGGTCCGAGCGATTTTTTCCTACTAACCATAGATATAAGAAATCGGCCTTGTTTCGGCCCACCCTGTATATTTTGTAAAAAACAAACGAATTGTGGCCTTTGACAAAACCCACTAGATAAATAGATACATTTAAAAAAGGGATAATAAATGGTTCATATAAAAATAGTGTTTTAAAATATATGATAATGCGAATTTATTGTTTTTTTTTGAAAAGGTGTATTTTACGGAATTATCTTTTTTTAATAAAATTTGACAATAAAGAAATGTGTAAAATGACACTAAATAACAATGTTTAAAATCTAACGCGTAGACAAAGCCTTCGAGTAACAGTTCATATAGAAAATGGATTTAACTGGCAGCAAAATAAGTCAGCAAGCAAAAAAATGAGAGTAAGAGAAAGAGAGAAACGAATAAAAGTACGGAAAAGAGAAAGGATTAGATCTAGTCGGTTTGTCGTGACGTTGCTACAGCATGGCTGCGGCAAAATAAACTGTATTTGCCCGGCGCGATGGCGTCGTTCTCTTATAAATAGCATTTTTGGCTCATTTCTGAGTTGCATTTTATAGTTTTCTATGTCATTGTTAGATTATTTTTTTGGTAAAAATGTTTAGGCATTTTATTCCATAAATTACAAAAGACTTTATTTGGAAATTAAAAAAAAAATAGTATCTGTTACGTTATTATGATTCCCAATAATACTTTCAATAATTCCGAATTAAAAGTGACAAATTTTGCAAAAGAATTGATAACATCTCTTATATTTCGATAATTTAGCAGAAATGTAATAAAAACCAGAATGAACATGTTTATGTGCATGAAAATCTATATAAAATAAATATTTAGGCAGGTAGTTATTATCGCCATGTATGTAGGTTCTGTCAGGAGGAAGAAAAAACATCAGAGTATGTGTGGTACCAGTGCGAGGTACCTTGCACGCTAAGGTGTTTAGCAAGTCTTAGGTAAAAAGTAGTCTTATCCAGCAAGATATAGGGAGAAGCCTTTTTCATACCTATAGCTATGGAGTCTAATTAAAAACACGGGACTTGATAAAGCACTCTAAATCAGTTCGGAGTATGTACCACAATAAATCTGATAAGGTTGCAGTGGTGAAGAAATATTATGTGATAATAATGTAGTACTAAGACCTAATGCTCCATTGACCAGGTATTTACAAAAAGCTATTATAAAAAAATGCCTTTTTTGACAGTTTCTGTCGAACTTAATTCAATTCAATATTCCAAAAAATTAAAATTTATTAGCACGATTACCAACGATATTTTCTGGTTAGAATCAATACGTCTTAAAATTTTTGACGCCCTCTACGAAGCAATTTCAAATAACATTAGGTAGGCTTAAACCAACCTATACATAAAATTTTGTACACGTATATTCGAGGCACCCTGTATATTTTTCTAACAAGACCCCGATTTTATAAAATATCAACTAACCTTTGGACTATTGATAAAATGCGTCAACTTATCTTTTATCTCATTTCAAAGATAATGGAAAAACTTTGAAATACTTGTTTTATCTACAAAATTTTACATTTTTGTTTATCAGCAATGAGGTGTTAAAAATATCTTTAATTATAGGTAGAAATATAAAAGAACAGTTAAGTTATTACTTAAAATACCTAAAGAAACTGTGTTTCAAACTGTTAAATTGTGTAATATTTTTTAAATCATCTTTTGTAATTTTTTTATTTAAAAAAATACATCATTTTCTTTTTTATTTTAAAAATAAATAAATTATGGTTATTTATCCACTTCCCCCGGTAACATAAAATAGGCAGAAACTGAAATATTACCAGTTTAAAAAGCATTAAAATTCTAACACCAAAATAAATCTTCATGGACACTTTGGTGACAAAATCCCTTCAGCCTCAAATAAAGCCTTGTAGGATACCTATAAAAAAACTGTATACGCTTGATTATTTATCAACTTTCCCCGGTAACATAAAATAGGCAAGAATTTAAATATTACCAGTTTAAAAAGTATAAAAATTTACTGAAATTAAGATATACAACCTTAAAAATATTTTTCCTTCCTCAAAATTTTAACACCAAATTAAATCTCCATGGACACATCCCTTTCCAGCCTTTTATAAAAGCCTTGTAGGATACATATACAAAAAAATAACTATATAAAGTAAATCTTCAAAAAATAAAAGTTTATTATTTATCAACTTCCCCCGGTAACATAAGGGAGGCAAGAATTTAAATATTACCATTTTAAAAAACATAAAAATTTACTGAATTTAAAATATACAACCTTAAAATATCTTTCTAAAATTTTAAAAAATTAATTCTACAACAAAACCTTTCAAAATAAAACTTTAAATATCTATAAAAAAACTCATATAAATTTTCAAATAAATTTGTTATTTATCACTTCCCGGTAACATAAAAAGGCAGATTTTAAATATTACAGTTTAAAAGCATAACAAAAATTTACTGAATTTAAAATATACAACCTTAAAATATCTTTCCTCCCTCAAAATTTTAACACCAAATTCAATCTTCGTGACACTTTGGTGACAAAATCCCGTTTCAGCCCCAAATAAAAGCCTTGTAGAATATCTATACAAAAAAACTGCATAAAGTAAATTTTCAAATTATAAAAGTTTGATTATTTATCAACTTCCCCCGGTAACATAAAACAGGCAAGATTTTAAATATTACCAGTTTAAAAAGCATACAAATTTACTGAATTTAAATTATACAACCTTAAATTATCTTTCCTCCCTCAAAATTTTAACACCAAATTAATCTCTCACTTTGTACAAAACCCTTTAGCCAAATAAAACCTTGTAAATATCTATACAAAAAAACTGCATAAATAAATTTTCAAATTATAAAAGTTTGATTATTTATCAACTTCCCCCGGTAACATAAAACAGGCAAGATTTTAAATATTACCAGTTTAAAAAGCATACAAATTTACTGAATTTAAATAATACAACCTTGAAATATCTTTCCTCCGTCAAAATTCCAACGCCAAATTAAATCTCCATGGACACTTTGGTGACAAAATCCCTCCAGCCTCAAATAAAAGCCTTGGAGGATACCGGATACCTATACAAAACATGGAGAAAGAGAAAGGAAACAATAAATTAATGAATTCAATCTGCTCGAAGATAAAGATAAACTTTAAAGAGGGAGTGGTATGTGGCCCACGCAAGCGCAATGTTGCCAACTGATCCTCGTTTCGAAACCCGACCGGTTTCAATAAGCGTCGCTTTTTCGAGGCCACAAGATCATTCCGTGTATTCGAGTGAACGTTTTATAAAATAATGCTTTAGTTTTGTTACGATAAGTGATTTTTGAGATTTTAAAGTAATATTTTTTTATATTTAAATTGATGTACGCTTAGTAGGAGGTAAGTTTGACAAGTAGTAGATAGAAATGATGTTGTTAGGTTGAGAAATGGACTAGGAAGCATGGTTTATCTGATTTAGAATAAATTCAAAATGGCGGATTGATATTTTCGGGGTGGGGGAATATCTTCATTGTTGACGAAATATAATGGTTGCGCAGTAAGGTATAATGAACAGATTATTGATGCGCATCAGCGTATCTTTGTTGCAAATTTATCAGTTTTAATGATTTAAGTAAAATTAAATTATTTATTCGAAAAAGCCAGCTGTTTACTTATTTTGTTATAAACTGTTTATTTATAGTAGATAGTTTGAAAATTTGTTTTGAGAATCTTCTTTAAGAATGTGCTACCGGGGGGACATCAAAAATTCGACTTCGAATAAGTGACGTAAATTCTTACACACATGAAGAATGTTAAAGATAAATTGAACTTAAGGAAAAGGTTGTATATTTTTGGGACGTGGGAGTGTGTTTAGGGTAAAATAATAAATATGCAGTTTTAGTTTGTTTTATTTGGAATATTCGCTTTACTACTTTTTGGAAAATGGGACCTCTTCGGTCCAGGTCCCGGGGTATACGAGCTGACCCTGCGTGTTGACAGATTTTTGATTTGTGGAATTCTGTGTTTCTAATGTATGTTCTATGTTCTTTTATGCGTTTAGCTAATGGTCTGGAAGTTTCACCTATATAAAATTTATTACATTCACAAGGGATCTTATAAATAACATTTTTTGTGTTTTCGTTTATATTGTATGGTTTAGTTTTTGTTACTTGAGATCTAATGGTGTTTTGTGTTTTAAAGATAGTGCGAATATTAAATTTATTACTATAGAACTTATTTACAAATATGCAGTTGTTGCGCATTACTTGTTTTTTAATATTTTAGTTCATAATTGAGTTCTTTATAATTTGAAATGTGGTTATTGATATAACGAAATGTACTTATTGTTACTTTTTGCAAAGGAGAAGTTTGTAGGCTTAGGAGATCACATTTTGCCTGCAGATTAGGCTTTTAATGTTACTGAAAATTAACGTTTACTTACTTTTGTTTCGCGTATTTGCCAAACCAATTATAACTCAATGAATTCCCTTATTTATTACGTCATTAATCATAATATGGAGTAAGTCAAAGTTATCACCACCACTAAATTATTTTTTTTTTTTCCGTCCTCGGGAGCTGTTTTCTTATTGTCAGTTGTCGGTTGACAGGATCAGGTGTTTCGAAAACGGTGAACATGTTCGTTTTGACATTTTTTTTTAATTAGAATAAAATTTGGAACATGTTTTAGTTTTAGTCGCTAAAACGTATGTAAAATTGCGCAGAATAACAATTTTAGCCTGACAGGGAAACACTGGTGGGATGGGTGTTGGTTAATTAGTATACAAACTGTTAAAAGTACAATTTGAAACACAAAAATTGGTAAATTTTCTCGTAAAGAATCTTTTTGATGTTCAATATCAATCTTTAGTAACTAGAGGTGTGTCGTTCGCGAACGATTCGTTCAAAAAGAACGAATCAGTGCACTGATTCGAATGAATTAATTCCCTGTTTTCAAAAGATTCGAATCTTGTTTGAGTCATTTGATCGATCACTCTGCGATGAAACACGAACCGAGTTTGAATGATTCGTTTCGTTTATCAAGTCAGTAAGTCAGAATCGGACTCGAATTCAAAGATTCGATATTTAATGATGGCAAATAAACAAGATATTATGTAGGAGTTCGTATAATAACAACTTTGAATTTTTGCCTCAGAAAATAATTTATTGAAAATAAAATTTTGTACAAACCTCAACACAGAAGACTTCATTGCTGTCACGAGGTTTAATGAAAACCTTGTATGGCACAAAATATAAATTTTACAGGAGACATAAAAAACTGATTTGCTGCACTATTTTGCCTAGAAAGATTTTAATTTTTTTACATGTTTTGGATTTGAACCACAAAATGTTTTGAAGTGAGCAAACACATTGTGAACACTTAAAAAATGCAGCCAATCTTTCTTGGACATACCCCTGTATAAATCCACTAAATCTTGTAAGCAGCTGATATACGTGGTTGCTATTGTTATCTGTAGAAAGCAGCACTACGTAGATGGAATTTTTGTAACAACTGTTACATAATACACGTAATTTTGTATTTAAAACCACCAAAATGTTAATTTTGAAGAAAAATAAAAATACGCGGTTTTCATACTAACAATAAGCCATCGATATAACCTCTTGACCAACAATGAAGCATTTTCTGTCTCGGATTGTAATATACTATATTTCTAAGCCTTGCAGTACTAACCAAAGAAAATAATCTCTTTTTCTTAAAAATACAGCTCCAAAAATAAAAGATAGAGACACCTTGGTGGAATCAAAATATAGAAAAACAAATAATTATAGTATGAACAGAATTTTACTACCTACTTGTATTATTTCATGAGTCATGAGGTAATAAAAGGGAGTGGGCTCACACGCATTGTTGCCAGGTTGTAACGAGGCACACGGCTGGCTTTGTTAGCCGCATGATCGCCTGCATTTCGAGGCCACTTGTTCTGCCTGTTTATTTCTGTACTCTACTGCAATAATGCTTTATTATAAGCTTAATTTAATTAGTTTTTGAGATAATAGTTTTGTTTAGTGTTGTAAAAGTATTGTAGACTCTACTAGCAGTATAATAATTGTCATAAATGCTTATTCAATATGGCTGATTGACCTTTATGTAGATTAAAGTGGAGAAAACACGGATACCTGGAATGTTTATAGATCAAAATAAATTTTCCTTTACTTCCTCCCCCTAAAGGCGATGAATGAACTGTTAGTTGTTGCCATATTTTGTTTATTTTCGGACATATCGGGAATTTAGTAGAAATATGTTTTTTTATTATTGCTGCCGTGTCTAAAAAAAAATAAGTAATTACCTACATGCAAAATATCCCTTTTTTGATTGTTATTCGCTGAGAGTGACAAAATCTCCTATTTGGTATCTTAAAAAACTTATCAAGTTTGGATAAATAAATTATAATACAAGGTGGGCCAATGAAAACGAAACAAGACCTGATAATATTCTAAACATGACACTGACAATATTTTTATAATTTTATGTTTTACCTATCTATTATTGATCTATAATACCTTAGAAACGGAATATGTTATGATAGCAATAGGCCTTTTCATCATGTGACAAGCGCAAGCGCAGTCGCCATGTTGAAATGGCGGCAATTCAAAAGTTTCTGTACTGTTTTTATCGACAATGGCTGGGAATGCAGTATTAACCCCCCAATTAAATCATTTACTGGAAAAAATCGTTGATGGGGATTGATTTATAATTCAGTTGAATCCCATAATTGTACGCAATTAAAAAGGTAGCTTAAATGTCATGGACGTCTTTAAAAAGGAAAAAGAAGTGAGCTAATTGAGAGGTTAGGCATCATTACTTCTTTACTATACAAAAAGTATGTATAATTTTATTCTAATTAGACCTACCACATATATACAAGTGTTATATTGATTAAATTGTATTGTATTTAAATGATTTATAGTGTGTATCACTCTTACATACTTCATAACAACACCGCTTCTTCGTTCCTTTTCGTACTGATATCATTATAATAATCGATTAAAAAAACCTATTTGCTAATTAAGACACTTTTTTCTTTATTTTCGTATTTCTTTTCTTCAATAACTATACTTTCTTTAGTATTTTTTTAATTTTAATTATGTGTTTACAGGCCCTTTAACATGCTTGTTTACAAAAAACAGTACGAAAAAAATGGCTGATACTGACGCATGCGCACAAAAAAAATTGTGATGAAAAGGCCTATAATACCTGCTATCACACCTAGGGCATTATAAGCGGGCATTATGATAATGCCCGCTTATAATGCGCTAATATGGAAATTTTATTGCTTATCCAATTTTATTTCTCTCACAATAAAGATCAAGTTTATACAAAAAATATTTTTTCTTTAAACAATACTAAAAAAATTTAAAATTTATTTCCAAAATAAAAATTACAATTTTGAAATCTCCCGGAAAATGTAGCTGATCCCACCATAGAATGGTCGGTGTTTTTTGTGATGGTAGCAGCGGTGGTAGCACTTTAAAGCTATTTTGTATAGAAGAACAGTCCATTAAAGAATTTTCAATAGTCGATACGGAATTAACCTCGGAATTAACTGAATTGGCAATCATTTTGGCTACTTTGTTTTTGGATGAAATACTTTCTTCTATATATCCTTCAGCTACTGAAGAGCTTTTCCATTTCCCATGTTGTTTTAGCGTTTCAAACGAAGCACCTGCCTCAACAAGTAAAGTTGACGATGTGCGACGCAAACAGTGGCCGGTGTAAGCTTCTGCATTATCCAGTTTTAAAAATTTTGCGATCAATGTTGGGACGCTTCCTATGGTATTTTTCCAATGGGTTGTACTGTACATCGACCCTTTCTATAGGTAAGAAAGAATCTTCGCTCCTTTATTCCAGCTGGTCTTAATGTTGTGTACTTTTTATTAAATTTAAAGCGCCTAAATCTTCTTCAATGATAGTAAAACTTTTTGAATTGAAGTTTTAGTTTCTGGTACCTTTATAACCAAGACTGTTCCTCTATCTTCAATGTCATCAATGGTCATTTTGACCAACTCATCTCGTCTTAAACCTCCAAAAACACCCATTACCAATATGACTTTGTGTACCAAGTAGATATCATCAGGAGCCTTCTTAATAAATTTTAATATTTGTTCTCCTTCCAAAACTTTAGACTTCTTCAGGACGTATCCTTTCGACTTAACTTTTAAAAAAGATATGAGACGATGGTATTGCGAAATGTCTATATTTTCATAGACCATCAACGTAGACCTTAGGGTGGAATACTTGGTCCAGAGAGAGTTCGGACTGTATTTTTCCGACTAAAAATAATAAAGTTTGTTAAACATATGTATTAAAATAAAATCAATAACTTACCAGTTCCTGGAAATATGCCATTAAAACGTTTTCGGTTATTTGAAGAATTGCGTTCGCATCTTTCCAAATACCAAATATGCCATACTCCCGATCATACTGTTGCCTTGATTTAACTGGCAAAAGATTTTCGGTCGCTTTTTTGGCCTTTTCTCTTATATTTTGTGGAATTTCTTCCATTTTGAGCAAATCGTTAAATAAAAAATGCCAACTGACTAACTGACAGAAACATCAAAGTCAAACTTAACACCAGTCATTATCTACTTATGTATACAGGTACAGGTGCAACTTATTTTTTATATTGCGAATAAATAATGTAATTAGTCATTGAAAAACTCTTTTTTGGGTAAAACATAAAGCATTGTATGCACCACGGGCTTTACTGGACTATAATGCCCATCAGGTCGAAATTTCGACCTTCAGGGCATTATAGTCCCAGTAACGCCCTTGATACATAAATAGCTATTAAAGCGTAAATAAAAAGTATCCGCATTTTATTGAGTGATAAAAAAGTGACATTTAATGCTTCCTTACTTTTTAGGTTGGATAGAACAGGATTTAAAAACAAAAATACTAAATAAAAAATAGTACTAAAAGTGAAAAAGCGTTACTTTCGATTATAAGCCGATTGTGTTTATAAAACATATTTTCTTGAAAACTACTGCATCGAATTCAAAAAACTAGGAAGCGTTGAAAAGAGGATTCGATGATCTTTAAAATGAGGTATCAATCGACCCCCTTTCCCATTTAAGAATTTGGGAGTGAATCTCACCCTCCCCCTAGGGGGTTGAAGTGACAGGGTTGAAAATAAGCGCAAAATGTGTCCCTCTCAAAATAAAAATCGACGGGTCCGAGCGATCTTTCCTACTAATAGATATGAGAAATCGGCCTTGTTTCGTTAATATTGGCGCACCCTGTATATATTGGCAAAATTTAGACCTTTGTCGACTGGTATCAATAGAATCTTTATCAAGTAAGAAATACTTAAGATTTTATTGCCACACTACACATCCAATGTAGCTTCTTGGTTTAACTCTTCATATGAAGAGAGTTTGGTAAATAGCGTTTTATTATTGGTTATTTATTTATTGGCGTGTCATGAAGCCAACGCAGGCGCAATTTTGTCAAGAGTTCTCATTTTGTAAAAGCACAGCTTTTCATGCGGAGTAATGCTACATTTGTAAGGCCACTGCCTTCTAAACGGCTCTATCGGGAAAGATAAAATGATGCATGTAGATTATCTGATAGTTTATGTACAGAATTAATACCTCAGCGATAAAATAAGATTTTTGGTTTGATGTAAAAACTGTTTGGGAGAGCAATACAATATTTTTCATTAAGCTTAGAGCTGTACTTAAGACCAAATAATATGTATATTTGTAAAAAAATAGTATTGCATTTGGCAAAAAAAACATCCATAAAATTAAATAATAATAGTAAAATTCATAGAACAAATTAGGAATAGAGGAATAAGAACATCCATCCAAACCTTTTTCTTTGCCTAACCAGAACCATCTGTTAAATATATTTTCTTTTAAAAAATTAGCACTTTAAATTTGACGTCAGACCAAAAAGCCTTTGTGACGTCACGGGGTCTGCTGAGTTCCAATGTTAGTTAATATTATGAAGAGTAAAAAAGGGCCTATTTGCAGTAAGCACATGTGCACTTTGTTCGGATACGGTAAACCACAACAAAACTTGACTTTTTCTTCTAAAAAGGTGTAATTTCTGGCAGTAAGGGAGAAAGCGGACAGAAAAAAACAAACAATTCAAATTCGTTTTATGTTATTTGTCTGTATAAACCGACCTTAACAGCAATTATATATTGGTATAATGGTTGGCGACGTAGCTAGTAACCCTAGCTCTAAACTCTAGCCATTGTAATTATCTATTGCACACGTAGAATAAATTAATCTGTCTAAAAAAGTTGTAATAAAATAGTTAGGGAAAAAAGAAAACACAATTAAGAAAAACAAAAATATTTGACAATAAACAAGTTGAAAATTAAAAGGTATCTATTAAAATGGTGAACTAAAATACAAAGATTAGTGCTCTTTTGAGTCTGTACTACCGAGTAAACGTCAAAAAATGTCAAAACTACAGTATAAAATAAGCGTTAATTAAGACAATATAAAATAAAAATAATATTAATAAAAGTAATAAAAAATAAACAAACAAATTTAAATATTTAAAAGCATTATAGGTAAAGGAAGGAAGGTTTGGGGACAAAATACAGATTATTATGGCCTGTAGACCCGTAGATGCATACTTGTAATTCAAAATAGTAAAGTGTGAGCAAATAATTACTTTTGCTTTCATATAAAATATTATTTGAAATATATGTATATATCAGAAAAGCAAAAAGAAAAAACCCAAAAAAATCAAAACACTTATCAACGTTTTAGAGATAAGATTAACTTAAATAAAAAATAAAATAGAATGTTAAATTAAAGTTTTAAGAATTTTGGTATAAAATTTGGAGATTCTCTAAGAACTTTTTTATTACCTATTTATTGAGGCATAACCAACTAATAAGTCATTTGTGACAAAACCTCATAAATAATGAAAAAGTTCTTAGAACATGTGACGTATGGTGGATGGAAGCAAAAGACGCAAAGGAATGTCACAGAAGGCCCTAGATAGACAACCACCTTGCACAAGCTGACATGTGACATTGTTCATGCTACACTAGTGTCACTTAAGTACAAATACTTAAAATATAGACAATAATTTTTCTGAAATAGAACTTCGTAGTATTGTGAAACTAAACAGAATTTACAACTAAGTTTTCGAAAGATGCAAAAAGATTGACCATATGTTGAGCTGGGGAATTTTATTGAACAAATTTTAATGACAACTTCTTAGAATATATATCAAACGAACTTTGCACCAACAAAAGGTCAAATGTTAATTTATATTATTAACAGTAGTAAATAATCAAATTCCTAGTGCATTACTGACTAAGGTAATGGAATTATTTATTATAGATAATTATTCCGTTTTTTTCCACATAGTGATGGAAAATTTCCGGAAATATATATGTGGAAATATTTTCGGAAATATATCAGGAAACTTTGAAAATATATAGAAATATTGGAAATATAGACATAAAAACTGTGATGATTTGGGCTGGAATTTGTAAAGAAGGACGCACAAATGGAATATTTGTGGAAAATGGACCCCTAATGCCCACAGACATATTAAAGATATACTACAGGAAGCTGTCATTCCATTTGGCCTGTTTATTGGAGAAGAGTTTATGCAAGACAACCCCAGACCAAATGTTGCGCATGTGGTAAATGAGTTTTTGGATAAAGTTGGAATTCGGAGGTTGGAATGGCCACCCTGCAGTCCAGATCTTAACCCAATTTAGCATTTTATAAAGAATGAAATAAAGAATATGAAGCTATTCGTCAAGAAAAAAAAATAATTATAATTTATTTAATGTTACGAAGAATACAGCCTGTCATTGCGGCAAGAGGTGGACACACCCGTTAATAATAATAATTTAATTTTAAATGTTTAAAATAAAAAATGTTTTCAAATGCAACGTTTCATTTAAAAATGCATAGCTCGTTAAAGAAATGAGATAGCCAAATAATTAAAAAACAAAATGCTTGAAACACATCCATCTTTATCGTAAATCATATTTAAACAAGGTTGTTAGACGTGTTTTTTCCACAGGGTGTTTTAAACTTACGACTAAAAACATCATTTTGACTTACCCGGTATAGAAACATTCAGGCAACCAAAAATTTATAAGTAGAAACTGCAGCGCAATCTTAATAAATTGATCTAACGTCCAGCGAAAAAATTATTGCAATAAAATCAAAAGTAAAAAAGTTATGCCATATTATCTATCTATAATAATATCTGAAATAATACACTAAAAGACGACTAGAACTGTTACCAATCGAAACGTTGTGAATATAAAGTAAATAAAGACATTGCAATACCAAAATGCATCTTCAATTTAATTAAAAATAAAATTATCCACCTTGGACACCTTGGAGGAATCAAAACTCCACCTCAAAAATGTTAATTCCCTCAACAAATTTAATTACGTTGAATGCGAACGAATGTACAGCAAACCAAACTGCAAAATTAATGGTATGACGATGACGCACGCGCAACGTTGCCGATTCGGTCAAGCGATCCTCGTTTTGTAACAGGCCAGCTGCATTGAAAGCGCTGCTGCCGCCGCCATTTCGAGAATTCCGATTCGAGGCCATTGCCGTGTTTCATAAACTCGTGCAGTTGTTCTACAAAATAATGCAGTATTTGGCGTTTGTTTTTACCAGTTTTTGAGATACTCGATCGATCGTTTTATTGATAATGATGATGTCACACCATATACAGGGTGAGTATGAATAATAGTTTTCGGAAAAGTTAATTTCTAAAATGTAAGGTTAGGTTGCTTGGTTTGGTCAGTTGGACGAGGAAAATTTCCGTATGTAAGTATATCTTATGAAGGTGGGGATGGAATATGCGCATTAGTCGTCGAATTTAAATTTAGTAAGATATACAACTAGGTCAATAATTTTTTTAATTTAGATTAAATGTATATGTTATTAAAAATTATTTATATATACGGGGGGGCTGTAAAAAGTTATACGTTTTAAATAAATATTTAGAGTGGTTAAATATGTATTTAGTAAAAATAGTTTTTGTTTTAAAGGGCACTTGAGCCACTATAGTAACGATGTTGTTAGCTATTTTAAATTGTTTACGAGGTGCATACAAATAGTAATTTCAATTTTTTTGTGTGTAGTGACCAAATAATAAGCAAAATAGAATATTTTACCTTTATTATGGTTGATTTTGTGTTAATTTCATCTATTTTTTGCAGTTTTACAGGTTTTGTAATTGTTTTAAGGTGTTTTTCTGCTGTTGGAAGTTAATATTTTGTATAATGAAGCAGTAGTCAAGTAATTTTTTAGCTACTTTAGGATTCTCTACGTCAACCTTAAATTCTTGCGTTTGTCGGTCTGTCTGTCACAAATGTTTTATGTTGTGATTTTCTGAGTGAACTATTTAAAACGGTATATTTCCGCTCCTTGGCTGTAATAATCTAGGTTTTACAAAGCTAAAATTACGATAATGTCAGGGATAGTGGGTATTCAGTCATAAATGGTGTTGTAAATAGAAATATTTTCAGTTTGAATATTTTCATAAAAATGGAAATATTGGAAATTTCCGAACGTGTCTTGGAAATGTTAGGAATTTTAGAAATATAAAAAAATAATAATGCGTTTTAAACTATTAAAACAAAGATTTCTATATATTTTTTAAACTTTTGTGCAGCACAAATTTCACACTAGAAAAATAATTGTTCAGAAAAAGTGGGTGGGCCAATAAAAACAGAACAATGCCGATTTCTCATATCTATGGTTGGTAGGAAAAAATCGCTCGGACCCGTCGATTTTTTTTGCCGAGGGGACACATTTTGCGCTTATTTTTAACCCTGTCACTTTAACCCCCTAGGGGGGGTGAGATCCACTCCTTTTAATGGAAAAGGGGGTCGACTGATACCTCATTTTAAAGATCATCGAATCCTCTTTTCAACGCTTCCTAGTTTTTTGAATTTTGTGCAGTAGTTTTCGAGAAAATAATTTTGAATTTAATAACAAGTCAACATTCGAAAAATAATGGTTTTATCATCTTTAATTTTTTAATGGCCATTTTTTTGGAAAAATGTCATTCTTTCTAAGCAAGATTTCAGTTTTTGGTAAGGGTAACCCTACGAAGGGGGTGAAGGGAGATGATTTCAAATAACGAGAACATTTACATTCAAAACTTTCCTTCTATTTTACTTACTTACTTTTTAATTTTACAAGTGTTCAAAATGTTGGCCTTCCTCTTCCATGCAGTCATACAGGTTTTGTTCAAAACGGTTTCGGAAGTTCTGAAGCATTTCAGGTGTAATGTTCCGACATTCATCAATGATCCGTTGACGTAAATCATTTAGAGATTCTCGTTGATTTTTATAAATTTTACTTTTTAAGTTACCCCACAGAAAAAAATATAACGAGCTTAAATCTGGTGACCTTGCAGGCCACTCCACTGGTCCTCTTCGTCCGATCCATCTGCCTATAAACGTTTCATTCAAATACTGACCAACAGCAAAAGCATAATGGGGAGGTGCCCCATCTTGTTGAAATGTCAACTCATTCGCATTGTAACGGTCATAATGTTGAACAATTTCTGTCAATGCGGGATCGACAGTGTCTTGTAACAATTTAAATAAATAAAATAAATGTCATTTATTTCCAATCTGACTTTGAAATTAAAGTATTGGATATTGTCAAATTTAAAACAAAATGATCAAAAAATATACATAGATGTAAAAGGGAGTAAAAATATACAAAAATAATTGCAAATACCTTGAAAAAGGAAATAAATTTTCCGAAAGCTCGGGACTGCTAAAAGTGTTTAACTTTTAATAAAGCATAAAGACCGAATCCCTAATAATCTTCCAGTTGTTTATATATTTTATATATATATATATATATATATATATATATATATATATATATATATATATATATATATATATATATATATATATATATATATATATATATATATATTTATATAATATATATATATATATATATATATATCCTTATCCTCATTCGGAAAACTTCAAAAGTGAATCTCTTAGAGCCTCACCTCAAAGCCGTTAAGCCGTTAACTAACGTTGCAAACATAACTCTCGAAAGAAAGGCTCATATGATATATTTCCCAAATCTATGATAATAATTCGTTGAGATACATCTTTCTTTACCTTAAACTATGAAAATCTAACCTCAAACCTGTAAAAATTAATATATTTCCCTGAAATTAATATTCTGAATATTTTTTCCTCTGATTCTGATAATTTCAGACACAAATAGATAAAAGCAGAACCTCAAATATATAAAATCTAACCATAAATCGATAATTTTAGAGATGAAACTCATACACTACATCTACATTTTTCAATTTTACTATCCAAATGTATAATTTTATAAATTATAAAATTTTGCCTAGAATTATTAGTATGTCAAAGTTACAGGTCAAAAATATTCTTGTCCCCCATGTCCTCTTTTCGATGAACAAATTTCAGTAAATTTGATCATCTTGTTTTCTTAATATGAATTATTATTTTAAATTTTAACCCCCTACAGAATTGTGTTAACTTACGTCCAAAAATGACATAATCTGTTAAAAATAAAAACCTTTTTCCGAATTATTTTAATATCAAATCTGGATAACCTCCTTCTTTCACAGAAATTTCCGGGCTTTATTTTAAAAAAAATTTTTGAGATGAAAGTTCCGCATAGCCCATGCGCCGCAATCTTTTAAAAATTCGATAAAGTTGTCCTTAGCGAAGGTCAAGGGTGCTATGCGAATGCCAAAAATAAAGTTGAGAAATGACACTTGGCTGTCCGAAATTGACAGTTATAAAAGTAGTTACGTATTGATATTGAAGCAAAACAGATTTATGACTGCCTTAAGGAAGGCTTAAGATTGGTGACCTTGCAGGCCACTCTACTGGTCCTCTTCGTCCGATCCATCTGCCTATAAACGTTTCATTCAAATACTGACCAACAGCAAAAGCATAATGGGGAGGTGCCCCATCTTGTTGAAATGTCAACTCATTCGTATTGTATCGGTCATCATGTTTAACAATTTCTGTCAATGCGGGATCGACAGTGTCTTCAAACAATTATAAATAAATATCATTTATTTCCAATCTGACTTTGAAATTAAAGTATTGAATATTGTCAAATTTAAAACAAAATGATCAAAAAATATACATAGATGTTTTAAAAAATGTAAAGGATGTAAAAATATACAAAAATAATTGCAAGTACATTTGTCCTGTTAGATTTTCTGGTAAAAAAAGGACCAACAACACAATCGCCTTAAATTCCAGCCCAGACGTTTAATTTCTTAGGATGTTGAGTGTGAACTTCATGGAATAAGGGCGGGTTTTCGTCAGATCAATACCGACAATTATGACGATTAACAGTCCCGTTTACAAAAAACGAACACTCATCTGAGAAACAAATGTTGGACAACAAGTTCGGGTTTTTATTATCCGTTCACTAATTATCTCGCAAAATTCTACACGTCTATCAAAGTCATCTTCATTTAATTCTTGCACAAGATGGATTTTAAAATTCTTCAAATGCTCGTACGGCATATTCCAGAAACTGTAGGTAATTGCCTAGTGCTTAACGTAGGATCGATATTGACGTGGCCCAAAACAGCAATTTGCATTGCTTCCAGTTATACCATTTCAGATTAGGACGCAATCTAACATTTTATGGTTTGCCAAGATGAACTCTAAAGTCTTTGGCTTTATAGTTTCAATTTTAGTATTTCCGAGTTTTGACTATTGTCCTTATCTGGATATATAGTTCAAATTTCAAATAACTGTACTTACTATTAGCGTCACTCTACCGTAAATTTCAATAAAAAGTTTAAAAATTTATCTAAAATTTCCTTAGCAAAGTTTGGTGAGTCTTATAACCATTTGACAAAAAAAAAATTAAGGATCCGTGCAAATCTAACCATTTATGGTATTACCTATGATGAACATTAATGAAGTCTTTTGTGTTTTATAGTTTTTATTTTTATATTTCCAAAGTTTCTTGATATATTTCCGGAAATATCTCCAAATATATATTTCCGGAAATCTTCCATCACTACACCTGCTACCTACGGAACTTGCGTCCTCCTTCGAAATTTTCAATTTAAAAATCCTGTAAAAATTTATTTCTAAAGAGTTTCCTGTTAAAAAAAAGGTTTTGGTGAGTTCTGGTTATGTGAACTCACGCTTGAATCCGGGATCATAAGTTTAAAAAACAACATACAATCAGATATGCTACAAAAGTTGAGAAAATTTTGTATCGATAAAAGTATTGATGCACCCAATAATTAATTAATTGCATAATACATCAATACGTATTCCTTCTGATAATTTTTCCTAACGTATCGTTTTCCACCTCACCAAGGACTGCAATACGCACGAAACGGCCAAAACCAGACGAAAATAGCACGAAAACTAGCGAGCAAAACGTAATAAAAAGAGAAACGAAAATCTGAAGCGGTTTGAAGATACATTTTTTAGAAGGGAACAACCGCTCGGTGTGAAAAGCGCGAAACGGCGCAAGCGTCTAGTTTTGTTCCATTATACCTGGTTTCGCTAGCACAACCCGCTACGAGAACTCGAGAACCGAGAAATTTGGTTTTCGTTCGAGTTACGGCTTTCGAGCCGGCCAGCGCACATTTTTAACTCTTTGGAAATGTTCGTTCTATAAAAGTTTGAGGTGTGTAAATTTTTGTATTTTTTATCGGGATAAGCTACAAATACGAGGTGCGTTCAATTAGTTGTTTTGCTGGATTTGAGGTATAAGTTCAGTTGGTCTGTTGTAGCAACATGACGTATAGAAATTTAAATCGTTTATTTCCGGTTTAACAAATATTTACTCGCCTTACTACAAACTAAATATATTTATATAAAGATCGGTTTATCATCCGATCGATGTGTTTATTATTGTTTCTGTTTATATTATTTTTCTGTTAACAATTTTTTTTCCTACTTTCTTCCTTATTGAACACAATGAACAAAAATATTTAAGTAATTGCTCTATAATTTTTTCGCCCTGGTGATTTTTTTAATTTGTTTTCAGTGGAATTACATAGATGTATATTATATTCCTGATACGATTATTACTTAAATTGAAATATAACTTATTGACCCCCAAAAACTAAAAGCAAAGAATCTCGTTCTGCAATAATCGGTGACTAAATGTTAAATAAATAAAAAATGATATACCTTAACCAAGGCTGATAAATCAAAAGAAATAATTACAGAAATGCTAGCCAGTCCCAAATCGTTAATTTCAATTCGAAATATAACCTAAAATTCATCGAACATAACCTCAAACTATTATACAGTGTTCTTCTTTAAAAACATGAATATTTTTTCTCGAAACCAATTTTTTCCAGTATATATTTCTTTATCTTCAAAATAGGACCCCTTGGAGCCTATCCTCAAAACCTTTAAACCTAACCTTGCAAACGTAACTTCCAAAAGATATATATGATGAATATTTCTCAAATCTATGATAATAATTCGTTGAAATACATACCTTAAACTATGAGAATCTAACATCAAACCTTAAAAATGAAATATAATATATATATATATATATATATATATATATATATATATATATATTATATATATATATATATATATATATATATATATATATATATATATATATATATATATATATATATATTATATATATATATATATATATATATAATATATATATCGAAATGGAAGAAAACTCAAAATTAAATTTCTTAATATGACCTTATACCACCAAAATAACAAAATAGAAACCGATGGTATACAAAAAAAACTTGGTCAGGACGCTATTTAAATTATTTTTCACAACACCATATGTCGCAAAAAAATCCGTAATAATAGGTCTGGCAGACAGAGCAATAAAATTAAGCGATCCTTCTTACCGAAATAACGCGTTAAAAAAAGCCAGAAATATTTTAATAAACAATAGCTATCCTTTAAAACTAATTAATTCAATCTTCACATCCCGTCTACAAAATCTAAATAATAACCCTCCACAACAAAATATAAACAATAATTTAAATAATAACTTTGTATTAATACCCTATGTACAAGGACTTTCAGAAAACTTGCAAAGATATTTTAAACCCCAAAATATTTCTGTATGCCACAAAGGTTTTAACTTATTACAAGAGGAATTTAGCTCCCTTAAAACCAAAACTCCAAAAAATCGAAAAACTCATATCGTTTATCAGATACCATGTAATAACTGTCCCAAAGTATACATTGGCCAAACCACACAACATCTCCAAAACCGTCTTAACGGCCATAAATATGACAAAAAAATAAAACCGCTCTAACTAATCATGAAAATGAAACTTCACATAAATTTAACTATACCAACACTAAAATCCTAAAAACTGAACCGAATCAACAGAGGAGAGAATTTCTGGAAATGATCTATATTAAAAAAAATGATAACTCAATAAATGAAAAATCTGACATAAAAAACCTCAGTAAAGTATATTATAACCTTATCAAATAATTATTAAAACATATATTTTTATCATTTATCAAGCATTCATATTAAAATAATAGTATAAAAAAAAACATATAACCTAAACACTACAAAACATACATTCCCAACAAATTTCCCATCGGAAAAAAAAACTGTAAGCAGACCAGCAAAAATTCAAAAAATGTTAAGTAGTAACGTAAGCCGAAGGGCGAAACCAACGAACTCAAAGACTAGAATTTGACAAAATACCAATTTGTGGACAAAATATTTTAATGTATCGATCTTTTTGTTTTTGTTTTAGAAAAACATAAACAAAAAGCCAAATCCTAAAAATCAACACCAAAAAATGACCATTGGAAATGTAATAAAAGTAGTTAAAAAATTAACTTTAGTATTTAATATAAGCAACATCCCTTTTAAATAAAACATTAATTTATATAACAGTTCTAAACTCTATAATCGTTGGCTGATGCGTTTTGTTTATAATAAGTCACCCGCCACCTCTTGAAAATATATTAAAGCCACAAAGTGTTTGTTTTGTCTTAATTCTATCCAAGACTTCGTTAAGCAAAAACTGTTTTTAACCATGTAGTTTTAAGTTAGTTAATAAAATTTTTACCTGTGAAGTGAATAAAATGTTACAATTATATCTGGAATAACCTTTTTGGGTAAGTCGATAAAAAATTTAAAACATTTTTATAAAAATTGTACATTGTTAACTTATACTCTGAACATCAAAGCTTAGTTGTATAATTGTTTTAGATAGAAAAATCATTGATAAAGGCTGAAATCAGCCGAAACGTCTGAAATAAAACTTTTTTAACATGGAACTAAAATAGTTTTGATTTGTTGTTGAACCAAAAATCCCAAGAAAAAAGAAAAACTCAGAATATATTCTAAAAGGTTCAAGAAAATAAATTATCAAGTATATATATATATATATATATATATATATATATATATATATATATATATATATATATATATATATATATATATATATATATATATATAATATATAAAAAAAAAAAAAAAAAAAAAAAAAAAAAAAAAAAAAAAAAATGTAAAAAAAAAACATTTATAATAAAATTTACATGTTAACTATATCTAAACAAAGCTTATTGTAAATTGTTAATAGAAAATATTGATAATGAAATCAGCCGAAACGTTAATATTTTAATGAACTTAAATAGTTTTGATTTGTTGTTGAACAAAAATCCCAAAAATAAAAAACATTATTAGTGTAATGAATATATAAGTATATATATATATATATATATATATATATATATATATATATATATATATATATATATATATATATATATATATATATATATATATATAAACTGATATATTGATGTTTTATGTTTTATATAAAGTATAAACATTTTAATATATATTAAAATTATTTTTTAAACAATATATAAACAAAGAACGGGAAGTCAGTCACTTGACTAGTTAAAGAAAAAATCTGAAACCAGAGTAGTGGAAATGCAGTCAATTGAAAGGCCACTTTAAGTAATTAACTCTTTATTGAAATAGTCGAGCTTTCGGAAAAACTTTTTCCCATCATCAGGACAATCTAAAAATAAAAGAAAATGATTCCTGTTAGTGAAACCAACAAAAATAATTCTCTCTTTTACAAAGTTCTTACCATATGTGAGTTGAAAACATGAAACAGGTTTAATAGCAATGAAGAACAAAACTTCATTCACATTCCTCTTTAAACTACATTGACTTTAACTTAGTTTTTAGCACGTGGATCGTTGCCATCATGTTACTAACAAGACTTTTACGGAGTGAAAGAAATATAACAAAAAGCAAAAGAATTTATAGTTAAAAAACTTACAAAAAACAAGTATGGTTTTAAAACTTAACGACCAATGAGCGCTGTCAGTTGAACAAGAAATAAGAAATTTGATCATTGATCATTATATCAAATTTCTTATTTTTGTTCAACTGACGAGCGCTCATTGTCGTTAATTTTAAAACTATATATATATATATATATATATATATATATATATATATATATATATATATATATATATATATATATATATATATATATATATATATATATATATATATATATATATATATATATATATATATATATATATATATATATATATATATATATATATATATATATCCTTATCCTCATTCGGAAAACTTCAAAAGTGAATCTCTTAGAGCCTCACCTCAATACCGTTAAACCTAACGTTGCAAACATAACTCTCGAAAGAAAGGCTTATATGATATATTTCCCAAATCTATGATAATAATTTGTTGAGATACATCTCCTTTTATCTTAAACTATGAAAATCTAACCTCAAACCTGTAAAAATAAATATATTTTCCTGAAATTAATATTCTGAATATTTTTTCCTCTGATTCTGATAATTTCAGACACAAATAGATAAAAGCAGAACCTCAAATATATAAAATCTAACCATAAATCGATAATTTTAGAGATGAAACTCATACACTACATCTACATTTTTCAATTTTACTATCCAAGTGTATAATTTTATAAATTATAAAATTTTGCGTAGAATTATTAGTATGTCAAAGTTACAGGTCAAAAATATTCTTGTCCTCCATGTCCCCTTTTCGATGAACAAATTTCAGTAAATTTGATCATCTTGTTTTCTTAATATGAATTATTATTTTAAATTTTAACCCCCTACAGAATTGTGTTAACTTACGTCCAAAAATGACAATCTGTTAAAAATAAAAACCTTTTTCCGAATTATTTTAATATCAAATCTGGGTAACCTCCTTCTTTCATAGAAATTTCCGGGCTTTATTTTAAAAAAATTATTGAAAATGAAAGTTCCGCATCGCCCATGCGCCGCAATCTTTTAAAAATTCGATAAAGTTGTCCTTAGCGAAGGTCAAAGGGTGCTATGCGAATGCCAAAAATAAAGTTGAGAAATGACACTTGGCTGTCCGAAATTGACAGTTATAAAAGTAGTTACGTATTGATATTGAAGCAAAACAGATTTACGACTGCCTTAAGGAAGACTTAAGATTCCGTTTATAGATAGATGAAAATTATTTTAAATGTTGAGTTACCTTGGGCAATTTCTGGTATTTAGCTAACTCTCATTTCTTGGAAGTTTAGCTAAGCAAAGGTAAAAATACACATACATGAATTGCAGACTAAATTTTAACGTCAAAAATTACACATTTTTGCTTACTGTTTCCTTGTTTAATATATATTTATATTAGATTATAATATAAATTTAAAACATTGCAAATTTATACAGTTTTTAGGTCTTAAATATAGGATGCTCAGTAATTACGTATGTAAATTTTTTGAGAGGCAACTGACGTCCCAATAGATTGATTTAAGTCAACTTAGGTATAAATTAATTACTAAATTTTGTAATTGTCTCGAAAGTTGCGGCAACGCCAATTTGGACCAATTTTGATATACGGTGTTTTTTTGGAGATATTCATCATCAAACTTAAAAATCTAACTAACCTCATTTTTACTCTTTAATATTTGCTACTCACATTTGAACTGTCTCAACTAGAGTAGATCAAAAATGATTATCCTAACTATATAGTTAAAATAATTATTTGTTCTTATCATTTTGATACTAGAGCTAAACTGTAATTAAATTGATTCACAAATTAATTTGGTTTAAACAAGAAAAATAAGTCCTCGATTTGGTCCATGGACCCAATTTATCCTGGCAGTATAAAGTAGGGTATTATTTGAAAGAAAAACAAAAAACAAACAAAACCCACTTATAAGAATAATGAATAAAACTAGTCACAACATTTTTTTCTGGCTCAGGTTCGTGTGAATGCTGTTGATTCTAAGAAGTTAATACCTTTTTGAAGAATCTCAGAGAGTGTTTAAGTGAGCACTACACTCATCTTTAATACAACTCCATTTTGTTTCTTTCAAAGATATTTTTCTATTGTGCTCTTTAAATTTACACGAATTTAATACTAGAAGTATCTTACCCCGATGACTATAAATTTCTCTAAATTCAGCAAAACTCATCTTTATTTTCTCTCTGATTTAACATATTGCAGGTTCATTCTCCAGATTCAACTGAAAAATGTGGCAGTTGACAAATGTCGAATATGGGTCTCGATTAGTTATACATTATTGAGTCTTGATTTCGAATTCGAAATTTTGTCGAATGGCAACAATGTAAATGTGACTAATTGAACCGTAAAAGCCCCTTATAGTCCAAGAGCTAGTGAACCCTCCGACTAACGGTCTTCCTGTAAGGCTAGAAATTTGTGGAGTGATGAGTCATAGTACACCAAGGCCAACAACAATGACCTGGCAGGCATCAGCCCTGCACGCCATCAGCCCTTTTATTTTTTTAAATGTAAAATAAATAAGATAAAAAAACTTACTTCTGTAAGCTTCAAAATTTAATATAATTTAGTTTATTTATTGATAATTATGGAAAAAAATTGACAGGCGATTTGAGTAAGCAAAAATATCTACCAGGTAAATCGAAAGGTGCATAGTTTAGGGCATAAAATAAACTTTCTCCTGTAAAGTTGAAATTAAAGTATGTGTTTGAGTAAGTCATTGAAAAGAAATGTGTAGAATGACAGGCGGTTCTGAACAGCATAAGACCTTGACAGGCGAGAGGAAAGATGCTAAGAGCGTGCGAGTAAGAGGCGTAACGTGAATGCATAAAGTGTAAATGACATTAAATAAAATTAAAAATTATAGATGCAGTATTTTTTATTAATTGTTGTGTAATCTACATTATTTTTTACATTTATTATCATCATCATCCGACACTTCTTCACCACTACTTCTTTCATCATAATCCCACTCTTCGATATCGTTTTCCTCCTCTGAAAAGAAAAAATATTTTAATTAATTAATAATGTCATTAAGAATTGAATATCGCGCTCAATTACGTAGGACTGTATAATGAATCTTATTAAATCAAATAACTGTGTGTTACCTGAAATGTAATCTTCAGTTTCAGTTGACTGTGCTTCGGCAGTATCAGCATTAGTAGGGTCTTGTAAAAGTATGTCGTATATAGAAGCAGGAACCGTATCTCCCTCAAACCAATTGAAATCGTAGTGATCATCTATTAAGTTCCAACCATTATTTTCAGGGGTAAGAAACGTTGGTTCCTTTAAATGACTATTCCGCCAGATATTTGTAATATATGCAGCTCTTAATAATTGTCATAAAATCTAAATTGGGTGGGAAGGAGTGCTGCGTTGCCAATTTGTGGATTATTGCCCGCTTTTCGAGTCTCGACATTATCGTTTAGACTGAAAGTGTATATTTTCTATATTTAGGTATTTTATGTGATAATTACCTAAATTCAAAATAATGACAGATTGTGCGCTTTGCGATTAAAAAACTCAAAAAAACATGCTCTAAGTATGAGCTATTTTTCTATAAAACCAGATTAAAAAAATGCAACATTTTAAAGTGGTGCATAATATTTTATTTACCCATAATACAAAACAACTTTTTAACGTGGAAAAAGAAAATTAAAGTCAATACAGTGTTTAGATTTGTAATCTTAAGATCATGAAATGTTTGTGTCTATTTAGGTATTCATTATTTCACTATTCACAATATAAATTTAAGTAACTAAAACCTCCATTAACCAAACATAACAAAAAAAAACAGGTAAATTGTTCAAAAAATACTTAAATTAGCATCACTTGATTTATAGATGAACAGTTGATAACCAAATAAAACGACATACTTTGTGTAAGTACAGGGTGGCCGTCCATATTTTGACCCATTTTGATCGCGAATAACTTTTGAACAAATAAAGATATCAAGATGCGGTTTTCGCAAATATACTTATATTTCTTTAAAGTTTATTCTCGTATCTTTACCATTTTTATGTGACATTCCATTAGCTCAAAAACAAAATGGCCGATTTTCCGATATAGGACAACTTTGTTATTTTAAATGGAACACCCTGTATATGTTTCAATATTTTTAAAATTTAATCTTTCCCCTTTAAAAAAATGTAACACAAGCTATGGTTATCTTAAAAATAACGCATTTATTGACCTCCAAAGAATTGACTGTATGTCGAATAGGAATATTATTTTAAAGGATTTTTGAAAAGTCGCATGTGGAAAAAAGTTATCTCGTTTTTCATAACAGCAACAAGCCTCATTGTCAGCCATTGTTGGTCATTTTTGACAAGTTATTTTAATTAGGAAGCGCAAAATGTTCTCGCTAAGCGAAAAGGAAAATGTGTTATTATGTTTGCCGAAACCAAATCAGTAAAAGAAACCCAGCGAAGATTTAGAAACATGTTTAATAAAGCTCCACCCACAAAAATTCAATTAAAATCTGTACAGAAAATTCTGGAGTACAGGATCTTTAGCCCGTAAAAAGAAATTAGTAAACAATGAGAATTTGCTAAATAAAACGTTACAAATTCTGGAGATAACTCAGGAAGATCCAACATTGTCAACAAGAAAAATCTCAAGTTCAGTCCATATTCCTAAAACTACAGTACAAGAAATCATGAAAAAAGAACTTAAATTAAAGCCATACAAAATTCAAATGTTACAAGAAATAAAAGAAACAATATACATTTTTTGGATAGACTAATAATGTCAGACGAAGCCACATTTCACCTCAATGGAAAAGTAAATAAGCATAACTGCAGGTTTTGGGCAACAGAAAATCCTCGACAATATAACGAACACGTTAGAGATTCGCCAAAAGTCACAGTCTGGTGTGGTATGTCAAAGCAACTTTATGGGCCACGTTGATATGCTGGAAATATTTTTTTATCCCCAATTGCAAGAAGAAAATCTATTGAATTTCGTATATTTTCAACAAGATGGGGCTACACCACATTATGCTAACATTACCAAGGATTCACTGACCAACGTTTTTGGAAACCGGTGGATTGGAAGAGGAGGCCCTATTTCCTGGCCACCTCGTTCACCAGATTTGACTGTTCCAGATTTTTTTCTGTGGGGATATGTGAAAGAGAGGTGTTTTAGTCCACTTCCCCAAAATTTAGAGCAATTAAAAATTAATATCCGAAACATAATAGAAAATATTCCTGAAGAATTTTTAGTCAATAGTTTTAATAAGTTTTTTTCGAATTTAAATAGGTGCGTCGAAGTCGACGGAAGGCATTTTCAACATTTACAGTAGTTTTTTAAAAAGTAATGTAACCTTATTGTAACTATTATTTTGTGAATAACCTAAACCTTTGGCGATCCTTTTTTTTTTGTAACATATGAAGCAAATTTTAATTGTTAAATAATATTGTTTGTCGACATGCAGTCAATTTTTCGAAGGTCAATAAATACGTTGTTTTTTGAGATAACCATAGCTTGTGTTACATTTTTTTAAAGGGGAAAGATTAAATTTTGAAAATATAGAAACATATACAGGGTGTTCCATTTAAAATAACATAGTTGTCCTATAATGGAAAATCGGCCATTTTGTTTTTGAGCTAATGGAATGTCACAATAAAATCGTGAAGGTACGAGAATAAACTTTAAAGAAATATAAGTGCATCTGCAAAAACCGCATCTTGATACCTTTATTTGTTCCAAAGTTATTCTCGATTAAAAGTAAATGGGGATTTATTTAAAAAGAATACATGACAGTACACAGTATTTGATTTAACATTGGCAGTTAAAAATATAGTTTGAACCTAAAAAATAAACATCTGATTTAAACTTTAACTTATTTCACGTTACGCCTCTTACTCGCACGCTCTTAGCATCTTTCCTCTCGCCTGTCAAGGTCTTATGCTGTTCAGAACCGCCTGTCATTCTACACATTTCTTTTCAATGACTTACTCAAACACATACTTTAATTTCAACTTTACAGGAGAAAGTTTATTTTATGCCCTAAACTATGCACCTTTCGATTTACCTGGTAGATATTTTTGCTTACTCAAATCGCCTGTCAATTTTTTTCCATAATTATCAATAAATAAACTAAATTATATTAAATTTTGAAGCTTACAAAGTAAGTTTTTATCTTATTTATTTTACATTTAAAAAAATAAAAGGGCTGATGGCGTGCAGGGCTGATGCCTGCCAGGTCATTGTTGTTGGCCTTGGTGTACTATGACTCATCACTCCACAAATTTCTAGCCTTACAGGAAGACCGTTAGTCGGAGGGTTCACTAGCTCTCCTACTATTAAAAAAGTAAATAGTAAACATAACCTATAAAATTTCAATCGTTTACCGGTGTTACTAAAATGTTATTTAAAGAGAAAAGAATGAACGAACTGTTATAAAAGAAGGAGTACAATATTGTAGTGAAGCTCAAAAAGATGAAGTGGAAGAGTTGGTCAAAATCGATCAAAGATCTCTCAGGGAAAAACCTTCCTTTATCCTTGATATTTAAAAAAACCGTAAAGATGTGGATTATAATTGCTTTTAAAAAATTCTGCCGGAGAGAAAACGTGATAGCTATGGCGAAATAATGAAATATAATAAAATGTAATATTATGGACGATAGTATTACTAAATATAAAAGATTTTTAAGGTAAAATAATGATGTCAAGTATAATAAATTAAATTTCATTGGCATACTTTTTTATTTCTAATATGTATTGCTCGATGCACAAAAAATTAAATAACTCGCATACAAACATTTGTACTTTTTGGTATACAGGGTGTTACTTAATGGTATGTCATAATTTGAAGGAGGCATTCCTGGATCGATTTTAAGTCGAAAAGTTCATATAAACGTGGGCCCTAAAATGCTTAGTTATTAAGATACAGGGTGTTAAAGTTTTATTTTATTTTCACTTTTTAATACATTTTTCAAAGACGGTTTGAGATATTGAACTGAATTTTGGCACAGGATATTATGGCATAAAAAGACACTTTTCAGATGTTCATTTAATTTTTTTTTGCAACCAGTGGCGTAGCTATGACGAATTTTCAAAACAATTTTACAAAAAAATACTACGCCATTGACTTGGGAAAAAATTATGGTTTTATAATAATTATCAATCAATTATAAACAAAAAATCCCTCTTTCATTTTTGCCGTAAAACTTACCGTTTGGGAGAAATCGTTAATTAAAAAAATGTCTTATGTACCCAAATTGCATTTTGAAAAATTATTATTGAAATAAATCAAGTTAGCTTTGCTCGTTGCCAGCGATTGTTGTTTTGTTGTTGTAAACATTATGACACTGACGTTAATTATCATTCTTGATTGTGTTAAACTTTTATTTTCAATTTTAAATATATTTTTCAAATATTTATTTTTAAGCTACAATACATACATAATTTACAAAAAATGTTGGAAATGACCACCTCTCGCCTCTATGCAGGCTTCTGCTCTTCTTCTCATTGAATTACGAACCCTTTCAAAAATTCCATGCGTGTTTCGGATAGTTTCACATCCGTCAATAATTCTATTTCTGAGTTCTTCTAATGTCACAATTGGTGTATGATAAACTAATGTTTTTAGGTGTCCCCACAAATAAAAATCTAGGCTGTTCAGGTCAGGCGATCTAGGTGGCCAAAATTGTGGTCCTCCACGGCCTATCCAATGATTTTGGTAGGCTCTATTTAAATGCTCACGAGCCAATATACTAAAGTGGGCGGGAGCGCCATCATGCATAAACCAAAGTTGTTGCCGTAACTGAAGAGGAACATTTTCAAGAAGCAAAGGCAAATCATTTTGGAGAAAATTACAATAATCCTGTCCGTTAAGGCGTCCTGGTAAAAAAATGGTCCAATTAAATGGTCGGATACGATACCGATCCAAACGTTCAGTGAAAATTGTTCCTGAAAATGTGTCTCTGTAATCGCATGAGGGTTTTCCTGGGCCCAGTAATGATTGTTATGGAAATTGGTTATTGCATTTCTTGAAAATTTGCATATTTTGGCATCAAAATGAGGATTTTCTGTTACTTTTTGGAGATACCATCTACAAAATTGCGTACGTGGTTCATAATCTCTAGGAGGCAATGCCTGAACCCTTTGTATGTGAAAAGGATATAACAAAGAATCTCTTAAAATCTCCCATACCGTCTTGTAGCAGATGTTTAATGCCATACCTATTTTTCGCGTACTTGTGGTTGGATCCTCTTCGACTGCATGCAGGACAGCCTCCTCCACTGCCGGTGTTCTAACTGTACGGGGCCTTCCCTCGGAAATATTAGCTTTAAAACTACCAGATTCAGTCAGACGACGATGAATGTTTATAAATGTTCGTCTATCTGGGAGAGCGCGATTAGGATACCTTTCTTGATACAAACGCCGCGCCTCCACAGCATTACCATTAGCTAGACCATAAAGGAAATGCATTTGTGTCATTTCCAAATTAGAATAATTTACCATTTTTTTTAACTAGCAAAATGCACGTTTTAAGATCGAAGGAGAAATAAATACAAACTGTCAAGAATGATAATTAACGTCAGTGTCATAATGTTTACAACAACAAAACAACAATCGCTGGCAACGAGCAAAGCTAACTTGATTTATTTCAATAATAATTTTTCAAGATGCAATTTGGGTACATAAGACACTTTTTTAATTAACGATTTCTCCCAAACGGTAAGTTTTACGGCAAAATAAAAGAGGGATTTTTGTTTATAATTGATTGATAATTATTATAAAACCATAATTTTTTCCCAAGTCAATGGCGTAGTATTTTTTTTGTAAAATTTTTTTGAAAATTCGTCATAGCTACGCCACTGGTTGCAAAAAATTAAATGAACATCTGAAAAGCGTGTTTCTATGCCATAATATCCTGTGCCAAAATTCAGTTCAATATCTCAAACCGTCTTTGAAAAATGTATTAAAAAGTGAAAATAAAATAAAACTTTAACACCCTGTATCTTAATAACTAAGCATTTTAGGGCCCACGTTTATATGAACTTTTCGACTTAAAATCGATCCAGGAATGCCTCCTTCAAATTATGACATACCATTAAGTAACACCCTGTATATTGCTTGATATTGTGTATAAAAAAAATTAATATAATAAATTTTATATCAATATTTACCGATATTTTTTACGGTTTAAACAAAACAATCTTTAAAAAAAGGTAGGTTAGGCGAACGGATCCTACCCACTCGTCGAAAATGACATTCGAGAGTTCAAATTTTCGTTGCGCTTGATTTTTAAGCGACATTATACTGATGTATGAGACACTGTGTATTCGAGATTGTAGAATAGACTGCTTGGTTAAATATCAGAATACAACTTAATTTCTTTACCATCATTTGCATAGATACAGTTTGTTAATAAAAACCATAATCTAATTACACCTAATTCCAGGAAGGTTTTATGGTACGTTTGCAAAGGGCATTAAAATCGTATTATATATTCCCTTTTGGGACCGAGTCCCAAATTTAACCAAGTTTACCTAAATCCACATATTTTAAACTCGGAGATATTTTATAAAATTTTGATACGTATTACCAGAACACCCTGTATTATTAAAATACAATTTGACAGTGACGTTGTTATTTAAATTTCTCATTTACTAACAGTTTTAAATGCGTTAAACAAGAGTGTTGAATTAAAAATGTTTGCAACAACGGTCCTGTAAATGTATTTGCGTCGTTTGTTAACCTTGAGCGCTTGTTGATTACAAACACATTACAAGGGACATTTATAAATTAATCTACCAGTGCTTATTGATAAAATGTTAGCTTACTATAAAAAATCACATTTTAAAAATAAAATTTTGATTTCCTTCGATGGTACAACTCAACTAATTTTGACATTTCTGATAGGAAGTCACTTTTATAAACTTTTACTTTTTTTATAACCAATCACTATACCGCAAAGAAAAAACTTCTGGACTATGATATCTGACTACACACAAAAAAATATTAGTTTTTCTTAATTATACTAAAATGTTTTCAATACAAACCCATAATTGTACAGATAAAATAATCAAAAACTAAAAATTTTAATTCTACCAAATAGGATGGAGGGCTGACATACAGAAAGTTGTATAAGGTTAAAACAAAATATTTTCATAAAAAACAAAAAGAAATTTGATAAAGCGCTTCCACTGCCCCCACCACCTTTACTTTTTTATTTTTTTATTTATTAATTATAGAAAAAAAAATATTGTAAAAGAAGCTTTTTTAAAATATAAACATTATATTTTATTTCAAAAAATCTTTGTTTAAGTCCTTAATTTGATTGTGTGAGACTTACCTTTTGTTATATTGCTTTGTTGCTAAGCGATATATGCCTTTATTAATAGGAAAGAATTGACAGTAGGTGTCATCATACTATTCCTCACAATTATTGTATTAAAATTCGGTTTTATAATTTATTTTGGAATTCTGTTACGCCTGTCTCGATTTTTTAGGTAAACATTTTTAAAAAATATATCTTTTTTTAAATTTTCAGATCACTTAAAACCTTTTTTTTTTGTTGCAGATCAATCCTCCAAAATGCCGTCGATTGATCAGTGTGAAGTAGCTTCAGGTGTGACTGCATTGCCTTCCACACTGGAGATTTTCGACACATTCAAACCCGTTACAGACAATGGAAAAGATTCTGACTCCGAGGAGAGTTTCCATTTGCCTTTGGACGATGATGACATGGAAAGTACGTTATAAAATGTCAATATGACCAAGTTTGTGTAAAATATACTAAAAAAAAATTTTATAATTTCCTTTGTTTAGGCGTTTATGAGTAACTTAGGCAATATATTTGTTTTCAGGTCATTCTGTAGCATCAAACGGCAGGGATAAAGAAATACACAACGAAGAGACTGAAGATGATATACTAAATAAATTTGAAACTGTGCCCAGCGGCACACCAGATAATATAGATCCTCATATTGAGGACAGCATTCTAGATGACGTCGATAATATATCGGATAAAGATGTCGACGCATTGGCTTCAAAAGTAATTTTAAAACAAACTGACAGCTCCTCTGCTTCGCATACGGACTTAAGTGAGAATAATAAAGAGAGTATAGAAAGCAAACCTCAATCTGACAATTCCCTAAGTAAAGATAAAAACAAAAGTAATTCTGAAAACAAAAATAAAACCAAAGTAGAAGTAAAAATTACATACGATTTTGGAGATTATGAGGACAGTGGAGATGGCGAGTTTAAAAGTATTTATGAGACTGATGATGTGGCAGCTGTACTTGAAAATGAACACGCAGAAGTTAAAAGTGAAAAGGCGGCTGAATCAATTGAACCAATGGAAATTAGTGAAGAATCAGAACCAGCGAGCGTTACGTGTGACTTGGAAAAAGAAAAATCTGAGCCTTCTCAAGAGAGTCAAATAATAGGAGAACCTCTGGATAATTTCCAAGACTCCATGGAAGTAGAGCAAGAAGACGCAAATCAGGACATTGCTAATATAATTGAAAAGCTGGAGGGACAGGATGCTCCTATGGCGGATGTTGAAGCTTTGAGTGGTGAAAGCGATGTAAATATGACAGAAAGTTGCGAAGAAACAACTTTGCCTAATGAGAAAATTGAAACTGATAAAAGCACGGGGGATAATAATGAAAATATTTTAGAAAAAGGTGCAGCTCTTGCTGGTGGAAGCAACTGATGACGTAGAAATGGGTGATGAGCAACAACATGAAAATTCCAAAGAAAATGCAGATCAGCCAGAAGTGGTATCTACATTTCGGGAACCTTTGGAAGAGTCGAAAGATACGACAGAGGCATGTGCTGAGGAGGCTCAACCAGAGATTTCTGTAAATAAGAAAGAACAACCTTCTGAAAATGAAAAAGAAATTGAAGACCAAATAGTTTCTAAAGAATGTACATCAAATAGTAATAAAACTGACGATCAAAAGACCGAAAGTCTTGAAAAGGATAAAAGTCCTAAGCAAGAAGAGGAAAAATTAAGCGAGGAACTACAACAAGAACCATCAGAAAATATCGCTGAGCTAAACAGCAGTAAGGAAGATATGGAGACACTTGAGCTGAGCCCTGAGAAATCATTGGAAAGCATTGAAGCAGAAAACGTAGATAGTTTAAAACCAGAAAATAACGATGGGACCTCCTGTGATAAGGAACAAAACGTTGGGGAAGCTACAGCGAGCCCCAAAGATAATGCACAAGTTGATGATTTGTTGAACGAACTGGATAAAACTATTAACGAATCGGATAAGAAAACATCTACTACAGAAAGTTCCGAAAACAAAACTTCAGATGCGTCCGCAGAAGTATCTGAAAAAGAACAAGAAAATGTAGTAAGCAAGGATGAAGAGGTCTTTAAAGTCCCAGAAGAAGTTCTCAAAGTTTCAGACGAGCCACCTACACAAAAAGAGGGCAAGGAAAGTCCTGATGAAAATGAAAAATCAGATGATAAAACTGAAGATGATGAGTCGGATCTTCTTGATATTTCGATGGTGCGTGAAACCGAGGAAGACGACGCATGTGCTATTGCCGATGCTTTAGATGATAAGGAAGCCCAAATCAGCGAGAGATCGGATGAGGAACAAAGCGAAAAAGTAGAGACCGAGCAAGAAAGCAGCGATGTTGATAAAGATAACGACGATAATGATAACGAACCGATTGATTTCGATGATTCGGATGACAGTCGCATGGACGGTGTAGAAAACGAGGACAGCTCAAATGCAGGAAGCTCTAAAGGTAATAAAATAATAAATATTTCTGAAAGTTCCAAAGATAGTATGAGCGATTGTGAACCTAGAAAGCGAAGAAGAACTATCGACTCATCTACAGACGTTAGTAACGATGTCACGCCTGTGGGAGCCGTCGAAGAAACTGAAAAAAATGATGTTTCCAATAGCGTTCTTACCGATAAAAGTTTAAATTTGGACAGTACTCTTGTTCAAGATGAGACAGTTTCCCCCACTGCCGAAAAAGATTCTTCGTTTTCACCAATCGCAACTGAAGCGGGTTTAGAAAACAAAGTTGGAGCTAAGGAAGATAAAAATGACGCAAGTGATATTAGTAAGACTGAAAAAGATAGAACGGTAGCCAAAGAATCAAGTGAATCTCCGATGGATGTTGGTAACCAAACAAATGTCGAGTTACTGCCTGAAGTATCAAAGTCGACTGAAGATAGTTCTGGTAAGTTTACAATTTAGTTATTTAATTATTTGTAGTAAATGATAAAATTGCTTTATTAAAGTATTGTTAAAATAAAATGACATTATACAAAATATACAGGGTGAGTTTTTTAAGAGGGGTAACATTAATTCATGTAAAAAAGGCACATTTTTGCGAATTTTTTTTAAAGACACGGTTATAAATCTATTTATTTAAACTTATACTAATTTAAAGTATTTCATAGAATTTAAAGTAAGATTTGCATAAAGAAATATTAAAAAATACTGCAATGGAAAGTAATTATATAGAGAAATAGCTGAATATTATTTTTAAGTTTCTGAAATGGCCGCTAGGGGGCGTAACTGCAATCTTAAATCTAAAAAAGTGATGTTTCTGTGAATTTTGCTATATTAACCTAACAAAAAAATACCTGATTTTTAAAGACGAGGATAATTTGAACCTTTTTTGTTTGACAATTTTTGCTGTATCTCTAAAAATAAAGTGGTGGGGGTATTTAAAGGTTTCCGTAAAAACACCCTGTATCTTTGAAACGGCTAAGCCGATTTTAACAAACTTGGGCTAGTTAAAAAGAGCTATTCTTGGGCTATAAATGTTATATTATTTGAAGTTTTGTTAGTTTCACATGTCGCCGCTAGAGGGCATTTTCGATATTCCGACAGAAGTGGTTAATTTTCTCAAAAAAATTAAATGCATTGGTAATTTTTTTCTAAAAAAGTAGCTAAATAATGCCTAAACAAGCTCGCGAAAACCGTATCTCGATATCTTGTTCCTTACCTAAAATTTAGGCCAAAGAAAATTTTATACGTCAATATCTCAAAAACTATAAAACCTACAAGAAATTTTATAGACATTAATTATGTATTTTTACGAAACCTTAATTTAGTTATATAACTTTTCGTCTAAATGCAATACTTTACGAGTTATAATAAAAAATCGAATTCCAGGGGTATACTTAAAAAATCTGAAAATTCGATTAATTGATTGTAATTCGTAAAATATTGCATTACGAAAAGATTATATAACCCAAATTAAAGGTTCCTAAAATAATATTTCATAAAATTTCTGTAGCATTTTTAAATTGATAAATTCATTGTAGAAAACTTCGAAAATATTTTTAGCAAGATTTGATTAGTACTTAAAAATATAATTTTTCATTACTATTTTTTGAATACTGATTTAATTAGAAAATAAATTCACGGAAACATTTTTAGATTCAAGATTGCTGTTACGCACCACTAAGGACCATTTCAGAAACGAAATAATGTTTCACATTCGAAAATATTCCCCAACGCTTGATAAACATTTTCTAGATACAGCCGGCGTTCTTCTTATTTGACACGGTACAAGAAAGATCTGAACAAAACTTTCAAAAGAGTAAGTGTTCAAAACTTCAAAACTTTTCAAACCTGAACGAATCAACCAATTTTAACATGTTTGGGGGTGATCGACGCGTTTTTTTGAGGTTAAGAGCTAATAAGTTTTTGGGATCGGTCGGTACAGCCGTTGAAAACATAATTTTAAAAATATAAACCCTTAGAAAAAATAATTAATAAAATTATAGTATAAATTCCTAGAAAAATGTTCGTGTGTTCACTATCCCCCAGGAATATTGTGCACTAATTTTTGCACACCCTGTATATAGGTATATATAATTTTTCAATTGTAATAAATGGTTCAGAAAACCACTTTTTTTTCTTAACTTAGGTTTAGACATCTTGTGTCCCATTTTCATGTGTTGAATACGCCCTAGAAATATTTTATGGTAATTTTGGGACACCCTGTATATATATTTTAATTTTAAACAAAACTATTGGGAAACCCATTTTTTTATTTTTTGACTTTTCTTTCATACTTTTGGTCAAGTTATACCTACATGGTCAAAATGTCTTTTCTTATACAAACATGTTCAGAATTACTTGTGAGAAATTAAGAGAAAAACATTAACTAACGTACTATTCTACTTGGAATAATATGCATATTATGTTGTCAGGTTATTTTTTATATGGCGAAAATTAGTTTTTACTTTAATTCTTATTTGATTTGGTACCAATAACAAAAAACAGAAACCTATGTGGAAGGCCTAGAACCTTGCAAAAACATTATAGCGGGCCATGCTTTTCTTTTGTTTAGCGCCATCGCAAATTAATTGACAGACAAAAAGTAAACAGATATTACTTTATATTTTAACTTTTTTATTTTATTATTCTTGTCTATTTTATTCTTTATTAACCTATGGACAAAACGTATGAAGAAGTTATTCGGTGTTTTAACAACTGGACGCGTATTGGTAAGGTTATTTTTATTTTTTTTATATTGTACCTACTTAATTAATAAAAATTAAATAACTTATTAAAATTGCACGTTTCCTATTAATTTGAGCTCTTACTCTTAATACAATCTTTAAGGTAGGCCTAGATTTTTTATTTAATTAGGAAAAAAAGAACCACAAAAAATATCCATGGTTTCGGGAAACTTAACTTAGGGATGTGCGATTTTATCGATATTTTAAATATCGATTAATTTTGTTGTGCAGATCGGGAACGTCGGTTTCTGTTGGTTATTCGGCCTTTTTTTATTTACGCTTCGTAGTGGTAGACACTGTAACATAGTTTAGTAGTATTGTTTTATGGTTGTCTGAGTTTTAAAATTTTTATATAAGAAAATCTGATAAATTACTTGGCCAAATGTTTATTTTTTAAATAATTCTATTTTCATATAAATTAGCGCTTCAAAAAGTGACAAACAATATTGATGACATCTAATTTAAAGCAATATACAGGGTGTTCCAAAAATTATAAGCATTTATAATTTTTTAGAATACTTTTTGTCATGTTTTGGTAATTGTCTCGAAAGTTGCCCCCTCTCCGATTTTAACCAAATTTGGTATACGGGGTTTTTTGGGGCGCTGATTACGAATCTGAAAAAATATTTTTTCGGCATCGTTTCGTTTTCGAGATATTCATCATCAAAGTTGAAAATCAATCTAACCTCATTTTCACTATATTCCCCCTTCTTTTTATACACAATTTTTGATTTTTACACTAAAGTAGCACACAATATTTTATAAACTCCTCTTAAAACCTTTTATTTTTATTTATTTTACACCTTTTTTCCATTAAATTGCAAACTTTTAAGTTCAAAGCCAGCTGCCATATTTGCTTATAAAAGTCCTAGTGTATAGATGGTTGCGGCCACTCTGGGGCGTGTGAAAGTGGAGGTTTGCAATTAAATGATTTCTTCCATGTAAAATGAATATAAAAACAAGTTTTAAGAGTGTTTGTGAAATATTGGCAATAGTGAATCAAGATTCTGAAAGATAGTGTAATAAGTTTGATTTTCAACTTTGATGATGAATATCTCGAAAACGAAACGTTGCCAAAATTTTTTTAGATTCGTAATCAGTGCCCCAAAAAATCCCCGTATAATACCAAATTTGGTCAAAATCGGAGAGGAGGCAACTTTCGAGACAATTACCCAAAAACTATAAGCATTTATCATTCTTAAGAATATTTTCATATTTTGTTAAATCTGTCCTTTGAAAATATAATTTGGTATGACCATTTTTTACAGCAAAAAGAAAAACCTCGCTCAATAAAAGAACACTTTCCACTAGTGACGTAGAGGAGACTGAGATTTCTGCCAAAAAACCTAAACTGACCTCAAAAACCGCCGACAGTGCTCAAAGTGAAAAAGAGGCGGTCGAGAATTCCACCAAAAAAACACCTGAAGCTGCCCTGATCCAAGACACCGCTGTTGCAAATGAAAAAGTAAAAACTTTAACGGGTTTTTCCAAGTTTATGCAGTGCAGGAAATTTACGGCAAAATTGACCAGATCTGACTTGGAGCAGTTTTGTATTCAGAAAATATGCGAGAGCCTCATGCTGAAGAGCTCGGAGGGTGAGCTTCACCAGACCATCAAAAAACACGAAAAGACCATCGACATCCTCAGAAAAGACCTACAGCAGCTGAGTAAACAGTGTAAAGATCTGGAGATCGTGAACAAAAAACTTATGAACGAGCTGAGAAGCCAGAATAATCTGAAGAAACCGTTGGTGCCCCTGAAAATCACGCGGTCTGTCGGTTTGCAAGTGAGGCTGAACCCGGGAAATGAAACGGTCAATCAGAATAGAAGGAGACAACCGATTTCTGGCAGTACCACTCCACAAAACCGATAGTGAATAGTACAACGAATGCTGTGGTCAACAGAGCCAAAGTAACACCTGGTAATACTCAACAACCTCCAGTTGTTAGGCAGGTAAGTGTAATCTATGCTGCGTTTTAAGAAATATTGTTCCTAATTACAATAGTTTCTGATCTCGAACTTCTTTATAGGTCTTACAAAATTCCCCGCAAAAATCGCCATTAACTACCGGACAAACCACAACCAACAACGCCACTCCTACGAATCCGTTACTTTCTCAAGCTCTTCAACAACAAAAACCCAGACAGCAGGCCGTGGCGGCCAAGAGGACCGCCACTCCGGTGCGGAAGCCGCCTGAAGCGCCAAAACCTGCTAATCCGGGTGTCATAGGTACGTTGGTTAAAAAAATCACTGGAGTGTAAATCTGTTAAGTGAAGTGGACGAATACAGAAATTCATTATTTCATTATTATTTTTTAGTAAAATCTATTTTTTTCAGATTTAACAGATGAAGATGATCGATTGGCAGCCAACAAGACGGTGCCCGGCAACACAATCAAAATTATGAATAAAGCTGTATCTCCAGCGAATGCCGCAAATAAAACGCTCACCCTCGGCAAAATGGTTCCTGGAAAGGCAGTAGCCAATCAGGTAACCATTATTTTGTACCTGTAAATTAATAGCTATTTAATGAACGAGGGTATTAATAATGATCGAGACCGTTTAACGCACGAGTCTAGTGAGCGCGTTAAGGTTGCTTATGTATTTTTCAATATTTTTATATATTTTGTTTTGTTTTTAGGGAAAACAAGGTGTGCAAAAAACTGTAACAGTAGGTGCAAATAAAGGAGGCGCTCTCTCTCAAGGTATTGTTTTATATCGATATTTTTTATTTCTTTAAAAATAACAATAATTTTTCTTTTTTCATCATATAGAGAACCTGCGTAAGAACTCAGTTACTCTTATAAACCTTACAGCACTTAAATGGAGATTCTTATAAAGGTAACGGTGACTAAATTTTAGTACCATATAAAACCTTTACTCTCCATTAATTTGTAACTAAGAGGTTGTCGTTACCTTTGTTAACAATAAATCAGTTTTATAGCGGCAAGGAATACATTTTCGTTACCGCTATAAAACCTTAATATTCCTTATAAAAACCATTATAATCTGACGTTACTAAACGGATAATCAGTTGTTATAGTATTATTTACCAGCTTCAAAAAAAAAAACCTGAACCCTACACTGCCATTTACATTAAACTATTTTCATAATACTTCGTATAGAGAACCTGCGTAAGAACTCGTTACTCTTATAAAACCCTTATAGCACTTAAATGGAGAATCTTATAAAGGTAACGGTGATAAATTTTGTACCTATAATAACCTTGCTCTCATAATCTTGTAACTTCAAAGAGGTTATGTGTTCCTTTCATAACCTAATGTTTGGGGACAGAATCATTCTTAATTACCAGCCACGAACTGGTTTCTTTTAAGAAACATTTAATTTTTAAACGTTACTAAACGGGTAATCAGTTGTTATAGTATTACTTACCAGCTTCAAAAAAAAAAGCCTACACTGCCATTTACATTAAACTATTTTCATAATACTTCATATAGAGAACCTGCGTAAGAACTCGTTACTCTTATAAAACCCTTATAGCACTTAAATGGAGATTCTTATAAAGGTAACGGTGACTAAATTTTAGTACCATATAAAACCTTTACTCTCCATTAATTTGTAACTAAGAGGTTGTCGTTACCTTTATAAACCATAAATCAGTTTTATAGCGGCAAGGAATACATTTTCGTTACCGCTATAAAACCTTAATATTCCTTATAAAAACCATTATAATCTAACGTTACTAAACGGGTAATCAGTTGTTATAGTATTATTTACCAGCTTCAAAAAAAACCTGAACCTACACTGCCATTTACATTAAACTATTTTCATAATACTTCGTATAGAGAACCTGCGTAAGAACTCGTTACTCTTATAAAACCCTTATAGCACTTAAGTGGAGAATCTTATAAAGGTAACGGTGACTAAATTTTAGTACCATATAAAACCTTTACTCTCCATTAATTTGTAACTAAGAGGTTGTCGTTACCTTTATAAACCATAAATCAGTTTTATAGCGGCAAGGAATACATTTTCGTTACCGCTATAAAACCTTAATATTCCTTATAAAAACCATTATAAACTTTCTGACCTACAGTGTTTTTTAACACCTATAGTTTTATATGAGCCTTTAAGTAATAATAAACACCTTAAAAACTTTTATAAAACTTACCTAAGTGTCTTATGGGAATATTACTCTTGCAATAAAACCTTAGGTGCTTCTGTGATACTTATAGTTTTATAAGTTGCCAAAAAGATATTTATAGAAACTTTCGTTACCGGTATAAAACCAGAAGTAACCGGAAAACCAATTAAAAGCTATTAGTTCTCAAATGTCAAATGTCAATTGCCTGGCCATAACCATTTTCAGTAATTTGAGTTGTGGGTGATTTATCACCTGATGGTATGCCTCGCAAAATATTCTCGCTGGTTTTAGCGCACTTTTTATAAAAGCTGCTACTATATTTAACTTTTTTTCAAATTTTTTCTCCTGTGACATGTTTCACTTACAATCAATTATTAAACATTGAGAAAACACAGAAAACAACTATTAAACATCTTAACCTAAAAAATATAGTCCCCCGCTGTGCCCCTACTACATGAAAAAGTTGCTACTGGGCCTATAAGTTTTATAAAATTCTTTAGGTTTTGTAGTAGCTTTAGAATATTTATTAGGTGCCTTAAGATTTATAAGGGTTTTACGAAGTAAGCTATAAAACCCCAAGAGTAGAAGTTTTATAATAAGGTTTTTAAGAACGCTATAAAACCTTTTAAAGAACTTTAAGTAACCATGGCCAAAGGTTTTATAGATAAGGTAACGAAAACATTTTGGATGCAATGTTATAAAACTTTAAGTATTTTGGTATTTTCTGGGCGTCTTACAAAACTTGTAACAGCAATAGTTTTCTTACAAAACTATTATAAAAGGTAAGGTTCCTTATAAACCTCTTATAAATATCCGTTACCGTTTAAAAAACTTTAGGCTCCGAAAAATGTTAGTTGGGTAAAATCGCAATAAAATCTTGTAGTCTCCATTTAAAAAACCCGTCGATGACGTCATATTTACTAGATAAGTCACCATTTAAAAAAATGCACAGTTTAAATTTATTATTTACGTGTTAAGGAAATTTTTATTTATTTTTTTTTACTTAAGCAAATAATGAATTTGTTCCATACATTATGTACACACTGTATTGGTATTATGATATTAACTTTACTATTTCTTTAGCCCAGATGGTACCCGTTAATTTCGGGACATTTATTTTTTAAAACCCACTCTTTATAATTAAAATTTTTGACATTTTTAATTTCAATAATTAATTTATAATTACTATAGCGATCAGTATAAAATTCAATTTGTCTCACATACAAAATGCCAAATTTTGCCACCATGAGCGCAACAGGTTATCTATATGATGTGTTCCTTAAACATCGATAGTACAAACTATCGATAGTTATCGATATAATTATAAATAATATTGATAGTATCGATATTATCGAGTTTTGAGTAATTCCTAAAATAAAAAAACATGTGATTTGAACCCCCAATATTTTGATTTTTATTGTTGTGATATACAAACAAAAACAAAAAGTAATGGAAGAAGCTTTATAAAACAATCTATGTAAATAAATACCAGTAAGAGAAAGACAGAAGACACCTTAAAAATAAAAAGTAAACAAAGTTAATGAATTCGGTACTTCTTTCGATTCCACAAATACAGGGCGAATAGACTGTTATGTTTGTTATGTTTTTTAAAGTTAATAATTTAACTTTTTCTTTCACTAGAGGGCAAAAGACCTATACCGTAGATAAATTTAATTTTGTAGTATTTTAGAGTTCTCGAAACGACAGTACGTGTACACGATAGTATCATGCACATGTACTATCGATGTTTAAGGAACTACTATATGAAGTAATGAATTCAATTCGTTCATATATTTTAATAGAAATCTTGTTTTTTTCAGCCGGAACTCTCAACGGATCCACTGTATCCGTAATGTCGAACAAAGGACAAACGCTGAAAATAGTCTCGAGTCCGATGAGGCACAAGCACCCCGCGCCCCTTCCCGCACCGCCCAGGATCAACCCGGATCCCAAATTGAAACCGCTACTGCCCAAGCCACAATTGACCATCAAGAAAATCGACACCGGTATCATTCTCCAATGGAAAATGCCGTACAACCTGGATTTGTACGAAAATATAGCCAGCTATCAGTTGTACGCTTACCAGGAGACCAGCGCGCCCCCTAGCACTGATATGTGGAGGAAAGTGGGAGACGTCAAAGCGTTGGCGCTTCCGATGGCCTGCACGTTGACCCAGTTTGCCGATAAGAACAAGTATTACTTTGCTGTTCGCTCGGTGGATGTTCATAAGCGAATAGGCGCGTTTAGTGACCCCGAAGAGATCTCGTTGTAAGGAGGATTCGGTTATTCGGTGTCTTGTAATGAATAGTTATCTTTAATATTGCCTTTTTCAGTGTTTATCCAACAAGGGTTGGATAGGATCGCATGTTTTTTACATCCAATTAACGAAATTAATTTTTCTTTTTTAACTGAGAAAATTGGAGCCTCATTGTTGGTATCTCGTAAACTTGAAAGTTTAAAAATTTGAAATACTTCCGAAGACTATTGAAAAAACCAAATATTCGCGATACCATTTTTATTTTTTCATGACTCTATTTGAATAGATATAAAAAAATAACTCTTACGTTTTTATTGCTATTTTTTTCTGTTCTACAAGAAATATTAGATTTACACATCAACGTTTTGTCTTCGAGCTGCCATCATCAACTTTGTCTTTTTAAATACGGTCCTGGATTTTTTTTATTACGGATTTTAAGAGCTTTTAGGATACCAAAACCAATAATGTACCCCACTTATTCAAAAAAAGCATTTTAATGTTTTCCTACCAAACATCTCTTATCTGTTTCTCTCTAACACATGATTTTTTATGGAAATTGCCATTAATATGAATTTTTTTGAATAAGTGCGATACATCATTGGTTTTGGGAGCTTAAAAGCTCTTAAAATCCATAATAAAAAATCCAGGACCGTATTTAAAAAAAAACAAAGTTGATGATGACAGCTCGAAGACGAAACGTCGGTGTGTAAATCTTATCACACTGTCTCGTAGAACAGAAAAAATAGCAATAAGAATGTAAAATTTATTTTGATATACAGTGTACTCCGTCTATAACGTACAGGGGATATAACGTACTTCCATTTATTACGTACATATTTCAATGGTCCCGGCCAAAATACTCTTGATTTTTTACCGGATATACGATCTGCGAATTTCCGGTTGTAAAGTACAAGTGTATGTTATAACCGGTCAGTGGTTCCTCGCGGCCGCCGAGTAATTACCGGATGATGGTTATAACGTTCAATATTTTTACCTATTCAGTTGCGAATTTCCGCTTGTAAAGTACAAGTGTGCGTTATAACCGGACAGTGGTTCCTGCCTCGCGAGTATTACTCGGATGATGTTATAAACGTTCAATATTTTCACCTATTCAGTTGCGAATTTCCGGTTGTAAAGTACGAGTGTACCTTATAACCGGACAGTGGTTCCTCGCGGTCGCCGGGTAATTACCAGATGATGGTTATAACGTTCAATATTTTTACCTATTCAGTTGCGAATTTCCGGTTGTAAAGTACGAGTGTACGTTATAACCGGACAGTGGTTCCTCGCGGTCGCCGGGTAATTACCAGATGATGGTTATAACGTTCAATATTTTCACCTATTCAGTTGCGAATTTCCGCTTGTAAAGTACGAGTGTACGTTATAACCGGACAGTGGTTCCTCGCGGTCGCCGGGTAATTACCAGATGATGGTTATAACGTTCAATATTTTCACCTATTCAGTTGCGAATTTCCGGTTGTAAAGTACGAGTGTACGTTATAACCGGACAGTGGTTCCTCGCGGCCGCCGAGTAATTACCGGATGATGGTTATAACGTTCAATATTTTCACCTATTCAGTTGCGAATTTCCTCTTGTAAAGTACGAGTGTACCTTATAACCGGACAGTGGTTCCTCGCGGTCGCCGGGTAATTACCAGATGATGGTTATAACGTTTAATATTTTCACCTATTCAGTTGCGAATTTCCGCTTGTAAAGTACGAGTGTACATTATAACAGGACAGTGGTTCCTCGCAGCCGCCGGGTAATTGGTTATAACGTTATTACGTTCATTATTTTCACCTATTCAGTTGCGAATTATCGCTTGTAAAGTACGAGTGTACGTTATAACCGGACAGTGGTTCCTGGCGGCCTCCGGGTAATTACCCGATGATGGTTATAACGTTCAATATTTTTACTTATTCAGTTGCGAATTTCCGGTTGTAAAGTACGAGTAGTACGTTATTACCGGACAGTGGTTCCTCGCGGCCGCCGGGTAATTACCCGATGATGATTATAACGTTATATATTTTCCTATCGTTGCGAATTTCCCGGTTGTAAAGTACAGAGTACGTTATTACCGGAAGGTTCCTCGCGGCCCCGGTAATTCCGTTGTTATAACGTTATTTTGTTACAAGTACGAATTCGTTAAAAACCGGACGTGGTTTCTCGAACAGGCGATAGCTTAATGCATGAAATTTATGATTTCGTATTATAAATATATTTTTTTATTGGTCCTCCGGTTATAAAGTACTTATTTTTTATTCTTAAATATTTAGCCGACTCTACATGTAAATTAAGAGGTCAAAAAAACCTAAAAAAGAGATGATACTGATGTCATTTTGTTTATGATTTCCTCCTTAAAAAGCAATGTTGATGTTTTCTAATAATTTGTTATTATTGAAGTTGTTTTTTTCCATTTACCAGAAATGAAGTTTTTATAGAAAATAAAATCAGAACTAACCAACAAAACTTTCAAACTATTACCTAGTGTGGTTAGTTTTGGTTATTTGTTAGGTTTTCCCTTTAAAATTTGAAAATTTCTTTATCATAAATGCGCGTCGAACAATTTTTTTGATCCGACAACGTCGCAAATTCTTTTACTTAACGTTTAAAAACATAGTATTTTTCGACTTTTAATTTATTTTTCTCTGCAAAAATGCATTTTTTCGGATTTTTCTTTTGGAAATCTACTAAACAAATGTGTTCTTTTATCGGGTAATTTTTATTTTTTCCAATCTGAATGGGTAAACTACACCGGACCCGTTTTGTTGTAAAGTACGAGAGTTCGTTAAAACCGGACGGTGGATTTTCTTTCGAACAGGCGTAGCTTAGATGGCAGTGGAAATTTAATGGTTTTTTTCGTTTTATGTAAATTATTGTGTTTTTTATAGCGTCCCTCCGGTTATAAAGTACTTATTTTTTTATTCCTTAAGAGTACTTTATAACCCGACTCTACTGTATCTAATTAAATGGTCATAAAAAAAATAGAAATTAAATCGCTAATATTTGTCTTTTTCCAAAAATCTTGTAAATTTTCAAGGTGACATTTTGATCAGCATCAAAGAACTTTGCCTCCATTTAATCAACCTCGTATCTCTTTAGGTTTCCGAGATCCAGTGATGAGGCCTCAAATTGGGACACCTTACAAAATCGTAAAAAGGCAAAATTGTTATCTATTCTTAAAAGGGCTGTTGTTTGTTTGTTAGAAAATGTTAATTTTTTTAATTTTAAGTATTTTAAGAAATAACGGAATACATAGGTTAAAAAAAGATATTAAAACTTTTATAAGTTTTATTATCGATCATTTTAGAATTTTGACGTGTTTATAAAGAAGAGAATTGATCCGTTTTTTTAAACATTTCGAAATTACGAAAGTTAGACTGTGATTATGATAAATAGTTTAGTTTTATTTGTGCATTTTTTTCTTAAAGAATTTCAATAAAACCAGAGAAGATAACTGTAAAGTATTTTCGAAAAAAATATCCATTCAAATTTCATATAATTCCTTTGCTGTGATAACAATAAAATCAAGAAATAAAATTTGAAATTAAATCGTAATATTTGTTTTTTTCAAAAATCTGTAAATTTTCAAGGTGGCATTTTTATCGCATCAAATTGGGAACTTTGCCTCATTTAATCAACTCGTATTCTTTTGGTTTCGAGTCAGTGATGACAAAATTTGGGCACCTTAAATACACTCAAACAACAAAATTGTTATCTATTCTTTAAAAGGGCTGTTGTTTGTGGCTTTTAAGTTAGAAAATCGTTAATTTTTTTATGATTTATTAACGTTATTAAACGAAATAACGGAATACATAGGTTAGAAAAGAAGATATTAAAACTTTTATAAAGTTTTGATATCGATAATTTTAGATTTTTGACATGTTTATAAAGAAGAGAATTGATCCGTTTTTTTTTTAATACATTTTTCGAAATTACGAAAAGTTATTGTGACTGTGCACTTGCATGATAAATAGTAAATAATATGTTTTATTTGTGCATTTTTTTTCATTTAATGAATTTCTACATAAAATACATGTGTTTTTAAGGTCGCTAAGTACGAATTTGTAGTCAAATCTGTAAAATTATATTTTGGCAGATTTGACCTTGAAATATCTCGGGACCATGACCCGATGGGGTCAAACTGACCACAGATTCATATCAAGCGACCTCAAAAATATAAGTATACACTGTTCAAATTTGGTTGTAAATAATTTTGCAGATTTGACCTTGAAATGCCCTGACCTTCAGGTCAGGATCAAGGTCTTCTCAAGGTCAAATCTGCAAAATTAACCGCAATCAAATTTGAAGAGTGTATAATTACGTTTTTTACCTCCCTAGATTCAAATCCGTGGTCAGTTTAATCCAATCAAATTTGGTTGCGATTTGACCTTGAAATACCTTTGACCCTGACCTGATGGGATTAAACTTGCTCCAGATTCGGGTTCAGCGACCCTAAAAACATAAAGATACCATGGTCAAGTCTTACGGACCTTCAACTTTTTTTTGTTGGGCTGTGTAATTGGCCAATGGAAAGATCTGTTTTTTTATTTGTTTTTGCTTATGTCATTTTCAAATAAAAATGGCTAGATTTTAGTTTCCTGAGGGTCAAGTGTTTTTTTTTTGAAGACTATATTTTCTAAAATTATTTAAATCTTTTGACCTAAACTTAATTTTATAGCTTTTCTTTGCATGTTACATAATTATTTTGTTTATTGGTTTGCCATTTTTTTAAAGTGTAATAATGAAATGGAAAGAAACTTAACTGGAAAGCGTGTAAGACGCACAATTTATTGTATTACACAGCATTATATCTGATGTAAACTCACTAGAACTAGAGCTGTCACTAAACAGCTGGTGATAGAAATAATCAAATTTCAGCATTTAAATAAAAAATTGCGCGGCCTGATAATGTCTGTGATGTTTTCGGATGTAAATTCGGATCATATTCTCATATTATAAACAAAGTCACTTTACAGAAATGATCCTTCAAGACACATTTTGTACATATGTATGTTAATAGACGGTGTATCATATAAGTTAGTAGTTTAAGCAGAATAAGAGGATATATATAATTTTTCGTATTGTATAAAAGTGATAATGTGTACTTTGTACACCGTTTTTCCTTGTTTCCCTTTTATTTATTTCTGATCAAAATATAGTCGATAACTTTTTTTGAAATTTGTTTTTCTCTGTTTCCAACTTAAACAAGACCAAATGGTTGACGAACCTCAGAACAAGACAAAAAACTCCGACTTAAACAAGAAACATTTGACAAGACCAAATCTTTTGATGACGAATTCTGTTTAAAAAACACTTTGAATCCCAAAATCCACCAAAGTGCAAGCCAAGTTTGTTTAAAAAGTAAAAACAGAGAGAGCGAGATTAATTTCAAAGCGTCAAATACGTGGGCGTTTACACGAAGTGAAACAAACAACGCGAAACACTGATTCACACCCAAAAATCGACTAGCCATCCGCTGACCTTGAAACGTCCTCGAGCAAATAGTCTCGGGATAGGCGATAGATATCCACAACGCGAGACTTGTTTCGCGTATAGTGGAAACCCAGCTAAAGAAGTATTCTTACTAAGAGGGGACCAGACAAAAATATTTTAAATAAAGACTATATCTACCAAATTCGCTGAGAATGTGGTGAGTTGTACCTTGGGAGAACACAAAGATACTTCGTAATTTTAATTAAAGAACACAAAAAATAAACCAGAATATCTGTAGCGAGCCTAGAGTAGACATTCCGAACATCTGGCAGCCGTTGTTGAGCCGTGAAAAATCGCACATGCATCGGTAAACAAAGAATGGTACACAAATCGAAGCTGCGAGTAGTTTTAATGCTTGATTCCGAAACAGGAATCCTTTGAAAATCTGTAAAAAACCACCCAAAACAATTTTCAAGATTTTGATAATTAATCTGTGAATTATAAAAAAAATTTTTAGAGACATTTTAAAGGTGATCCTAAAAAAATAATGATGGTCACGAATAACTTGTATTATAAACTATGAGACGAAAACAATATTCAGGTTAGTCACTACTTCAAAAACAATACCATGGGAGCGGCGTAAAGTAATATTTTATTATAGTCTACACTAAAATCAATAAAATCTATTAAATGCTTTAGAAATGCCGCTTTTCTAAGTCTACATTTAGTTTTTATAAAACGGGTAGCGGCGCCAGATTTATTGCGACTCGTGAAACGCAGAAATTGGTGTAAGATGGATCCAGACCATGATGATGAATGAACAGTACTGGCTTAATTAATGACTTTTTTTGTATAGTAATATTTTTAATTTTTTTTTGTAAATGAATCGGGAGCATAGCATGCGAACCAAGAAGGAAGAAAGAAGCAAGTTCACATGCTAAAAAGTAAAAAGACATAATTTTATGAGGTGGCGAGATAACTGATGAAAACATTTTTAAGCCACAGTAAGTTAATCAATTAAAAAAAAATAGGTTTCGATAAGCTTCATTTACGGCCGAGTGATGATCGCGTTGTGAAAGGACAGGCACACTTCTTATGGATTTGAGTCGCCGACAGATTTTTTTTAAATTTTAGCATTTTATTATGGAAGTCCAAATAAGCATATTCTTTCATTGCGCCAACCTTTAGCTATACAGGGTGATACCATAAAATAAATTCAAACAGTCTTAAAAATATTTATTTTATTTATTACAAAATACTGTCTGTTACCCTAGACTGATAAAATTAGGCATTTTTATATGAAAAGAATAAATATTCCATACAAGGTACTTTTTCTTATCATGTACAGAGTTTTTATCTGTCATGTCCTACAGGGTGCACGATTTATTAATGAACCAACAAATATACAGTCCAGTAGGCCTAGATATAATATATTATGTCAGTTATTATTATAACCTATAGGAATTTCGTAACTTGGCAGTAACTCATTTAAACATACAGTAGGTCCCTCCAAAAAAGTCATTTTTAGATACCGGGTGAACCAAAATTATATTGCGGTTTTATTTATATTTTTTTCCAGTCATACGGAAGTTAGTTGGTGGAATATTGCACAATAAAGCAAAATAAGGGTTTGCTTGCGCAGAAGTTCGAAATAGGGAAAGATTCATCCAAAGACATGTAGACAATTTTACAAATCGGTTATATAATCCCCAACCCGAACAGCATTGTACAATTTTATACCCCGACTACACATATCTAAAAGCGCCAAAGATCTCCAATTTTAGAATACAAAGGCAGTCATTTTCAATGCACAAGAGGTATACTTTATTTTATCTTACGTCGGGGTGGTGGTGCATGGGTAAATATGGAAAATAATAATATTGAATTTTCTGTTTTGCCTATAAACTATGTTATTTCTAAAACATTTCGTACCTATCAAGTGAGGCTTTCTTCAGCTTATATTCAAGATACCGCTGAAAGAGAACCAAATAATGAATATATTTTTTAAGTTCAACAATTTGAACTTGACTTAATAAAAGCAAAGATATTTTCAAGGTTTACGCAAGCTATTAAGCATAGTATTTTTATTTCATATTTGCTTTCTCCATTCCAAGAAAATGGTGATCCTATTTCGGGTAAGTACCTATTGCACATGCAAAGTAGGTGCCAGAACGCTTGGCGTATGTGCCCATGATTCCAGTGTAATATGGTACCTGGGATATGCTAGGTATCAACAGGTTGTTGATATCCAACAACTGTTTTACTTACAATTGTTTTGGACGCTACACATAGAGCAGTTAAAGCCACAAGTTCTTGACTAGTATGATCTTTTCATCTCTGTTTCTTAAAAATAGTATAGTTTACTTTTAAAAACATTTTAGTATTAAGTTTTTAATAAGGCTAAACAATGGCCTTAGTTTAATGTAAATGAATAATATAATTAATACATCATTGTTGTAGGTTACTAAAAAATATAATGTCCCCGTCTGTAAAGTATCTAACTTGTTACTGTTTGAAAGTTTACCATAATGTTTATTTTTTTTTTGAAATAATTAAGGGTTACCTTAACACCCGTAATCTTATATTTTTACTGTAAGATATATTTATGCATTAATTATTATTCATGTTTTTTATTAAATTGCGACATTTTATGTAATACTAAGTCACTTTTCGAAGCGGTTTTAGTATGACTGGAAAAAATATAGAAATTAAACCGCCATATAATTTTCTTTCACCCGGTATCTAAAAATGACTTTTTGGAGGGACACTCTGTATGTATGAATGAGTTTCTGCCAAGTTACGAAATTCCTATAGGTTATAATAATAGCTGACATAATATATTATATTTATTTCGACGAGACTGTATATTTGTTGGTTCATTAATAAATCGTGCACCCTGTAGGACAAGACAGATAAAAACCCTGTACACGATAAAAAAGTACTTGGTATGAAATATTTATTCTTTTTATATAAAAAATACCTAATTTTATCGGTATAGGGTAACAGACATATTTTGTAATAAATAAAATAATATTTTTAAATTTTTGGCTTATTTTATGTATTTCTTATAGCTACAAGGTTGGCGCAATGAAAGAAAATGCTTATTTGGACTTCAAAATAAAATACTAAAATTTTAAAAAAATCTGTCGGTGACTCAAATTCATAAGAAGTGTGCCATGTCCTTGGGGTACTTTCATTAACGGATAACTTTATTTTTCCGGATAATTTCCCATGGTTACAATTGTCACAACAATTGTTATTATGGAAATTATTTGGAAAATAATTTTATTCGTTAATGAAAGTACCGGGTTAGCACAATTAGCAATTGTTAAAAGTTAACAACTGTTTAGAATGTTTAACAAAATGTCGGATTTTGACAGGTTGCCTACTAAAATCATTGAATAACACTGACAATGACGTTTTATTAAATATTCTAAGCCGTTGTTAACTTTTAACAATTGCTAAGTCCATTGCTAAATTTAACAACGCGATCATCGCTCGGCCGATAATGGTATACTTTTCAGCAAAACAATCCTTAGAGTTACGAAACGTTTACACTGACGTAAAATCGGTAGGCGAGCGTGCGTGGGAATAATGCTGGGTTTTTAGTTTTACCGCTAAGTCTCCCGTCCTGGCGGCCCGTGGCGACTTGTTAATTTCTGTAGAACTAATTTTTTTTTTGAATAAATATTTACTGGAACAATTATTTAATCTCGAGGTAAATAAAATGTTAATGTAATTTGGGAAAGAACGACTGACGTAAGTAACAAAAAAGCAGTTAAAAACCAATAAGTAGCCAAAGAAAGCAAAAATGCAGTTACTAAAGGGGCGTCCAAAATAACGTAGGGCATTTAGGGAGGGAGGGGGTCCAACCGAAATTTTTCCTTATCTCCTTATGGACGAGAAGGACGGAAGGTTTGTAATTTAAATTTTATTTTTTTATAATGTTCTTTAAGCTAAGGTTGAAATTTATTAAGAAAAAAAAATTTTCTCAAATTATCTCCTTTGCATTAGTCATCTTTTTTCCTGCCAATTTTCATTTGACTCCTCAGGTTTTATTTTAATAAAGGATTCTTTCCGTTACAAAAGGTTTAAAACTTCTCTAGAGTCATATTATATGGAAAAAAAAGGATTCTATTTTGTTTTAAATTTATCAGCGATCACTAGAGGTCTTCATGACAAGAAACTAGGGTAGGCTATTAAATATCGATACTAAAAATTGTCGATACCTGAGCCTGATGATCACAACGCACGCAAGTGTTTACCTTCGACTATGTACCTTCTAGAGGAGCTTCTTGCCCGTGCGAACAGCGATCGAAGAGAGAAAACGCAATAAACCTAATGTCTCTATCGATTCGCTTGCTAATTGTTCGGCGGGATAGAAAGCCCTCTCCTTTTGCCCAAAAATTACCAATAGTAAATAAAAAAAAATCAACTCTTTTTCTCTTATAATTTATTTATACTAGGATTTCTGTACACAGTACAAAAAATAATAAATATGAGTTACATAAATATAAAATATTGTGCTTTTCTGTTCAGTAAGGAATCCTTATTGTTTAATAATCAATTTAAAAAAAATTAAAGACAAAAAACAATAAAATTACAGATATGTTCTTTATACAAAAAATATAACCTGCTAAGTTGCCTTACACACCGTTTTAATTATTTCTTTTCAATAGGCCTTCAGTCGAGCATTTTTGCAAACATTAAAAAAAAATCTATCTGCAAACCTATGTCCATTTTCATTTGAGAATGACATAATCCAAAACATAAAATAGTCTCCTCATTGGTCCATTGCGTTTGTTACCATGGTTATCGTTTTTTGGACCAATGGCTTAGGTCATTTTTAAACGAAAATGAACAGATTATAGGTAAAGTAAATTCTATAATACGAGGTGTGACAAATTGATCAGTAATTTTGGCCAAAATAATCAGAACACTTTGACCAAAATGTTTTTCTGGTCCTGTACATACAGGGTAGCAATAAGTAAATTAAAAAAATTAAAGATACACACATCTCTTTATACAAAACGAATCTAAAAAACATAAATTAGACCAACATTAACCGGTATCTGAAAATACCATGAAGCGGATACATCCATGAAAATATCGAGTCCGGAATATAAAACAGGAACAGAGAATATTCAAAATATAAAAGTATCTACAGGTATTTTCATGTTTGATCCGTATGAGTGTATTAATTCAATTATTAATTTTTATTAAATACTAAACAGAATTCTTGCAGAAACCATACAGGGTGATTCGAAAATCATATGCCATCACTTAAAACCCTTTTTTTTTGTATATGAAACTACAAACCGGGGAGTAAATGTTACCCCACAGGATTTTTGGCACCAAAACGTTTAAAGCAGTAATCTAACACGAATGTGCCAGATTTTTCGTTTTTTTATGCCCAAGAGGATGGTGAAGAACAAATTTAATTTTATCAAAATTTAGTTGGTTAAAAATTGATCTAAATACTCGTAGCTATAAGTATTAAAAAACAGTCAAACTGTCATTTAACAAACAAAAAATTATAACTCTAAGGCTTCACGAGAAAAATATACCATCATGATGTTTTGCTAAAAAAGTCTATTTATTAGGAATTTGGAAAATTTAAACAAATCAAGAACCGATCAATGGAAAAATCAAATAAATATCCATAAAGTATAGGTTTTCAAGAATCTATTTCTGGTTCTTTCATGAAAAATATGAAAAAAAGGAAAATTTAACAGATATAAAAAATATTCAAAAGTACAGTTAAAATTTTACTTATTATTATTTACTTATCAAAATTTTCCTGGGGTAGATCCCGGTTGCGTAATTACATACTATACTATTACTCAGAGCAACATCGACAGGGTTGCTCTGAATCTGAAGATATAGACTGTCGGTCATACTTCACTGTCTGTGTTTCTATTATGACATTATTTTTTAATAATTATTATATCTACGTAAAACACGACTTATTCTTAGAAATGTATTATACTATCTTTAACATAACCTTAACACATTCGCGGACACGTCTGTCATTGCAGACACACATATAGGGACGCGACTGCATATGGAGACAATATTTGCCTATGCTATTGAGGACACGTCTTCCATAGCAGTCGTTGTTAGCGTTGATTACCCTTTAGAAGGAACTTTCGTGTCCCACTGAATTCAATAACATATTTGGGGTGTCCTTGGAAATGTGTATTTTGTATATATTGACAACTGCACACCTACCGTTAACCCTCAGCTGATTTTATGACGTCGCGTCTGCATTTGCAGACGCATCACCAATCACTTAGATTAACCAGTTGTATTTGAGTTGTGTCCCCTGCAGATATGCAGCTTTGAAATTTTCTTTAGGTAAGTTTTTTTCTCTCTTAAAGCAAAAATAATAACTTTTTTATGTTGAGAGGGTTGGATGTTTGCTTTGCATGAAACAAATATTTTTAGTGATTACGTGTATTGGCAAAAGCTTGATTTTGGCAGTTTAAATTTGTTTATCTAGATTGCTTGCTTAATGTACCTGACAGAATTATGTTATTGATACTGAACTTTATTTATAGTACGTAAAATATGGATCAAAGGAAGAAGCTAGATTGTTAGCACTATATAATGAAGTTGAAACTGATAGTGAAGCTCATGAATCACGGAATCTGAAAACTCTTCTACTTCTGGTAGGGATAGTGAACAGAGTCGAGGATCCTTATGGGGCTCTGATGACAATGATGAAGACTATTTTCCCTCCAGATAATGGCTCTGGATCAACCAACGTTTTTCCAGTTGGTGCACGTGCTAGCTCTGAATCCGACGACATTGCAAGTGAAAGTCAAATGCAAACTCCAATCCTCTGAGCAGTGATGAAGAATGGACAGACGTCGTTGATGACATTCCAGTTTCACTTCAACAATGCAAACTCAAGGGGTAAATTAGTTTTTGACCACGTTCCATCACCGCTGAAGTTTTCAAAACGATATGGGATGATGATGATGTAATGACTCTCTTGACTTCATGCACCAATGAATATGGGAAGAAAGAATGAAATTTGTGAATAGACCTCATCAAAAATACTCCACGTATGGCAACATTTGAACCTTTTCCAGTTTTGTGAATTATATAAATTTTTTTGGACTATCGCTTCTTCAAGGGCAAATACGTTTCCCAACTCTGGAAAATATTTTCATATGATCCACTACTACCACCTATTTTCACCACGTAATGTCAGAACGAAGATATGAACAGTTGTTCTGTGCTTTTAACTGTACTAACGACCAGAAAAGTAAAGATCGTCTAAATAAAGTAGTAGCATTGCTAAAAATTTTGATCAAAAAATTTTCAAAAGGCATTTTCTCCAGAGAATACTATTTAGATGAGTCGCTATTATTGCATAGAGGAGGTTAAGTTTTAGGCAGTATATAAAAAATAAAGCTTGAGCCAAATCGAATTAAGTTTTTGAGCTGTGTTCTCGAATGGTTACAATCACAACATTGAGATATATAGAGGAAAACAATCCGAAAACTCAATGTCTAAACTACAGTCACTGGTGTTTCGACTAATTGATCCATTTTTATAGATAAGGGTCACCTACCATTTGATAATGGACAATTATTATAATAGCGTCGGGTTGTCCAAAAACTCCTTCTTAGAAAAACACATATGACTGAACATTGAGAACAAACAGAAAGGAAAACCCAAAATCTATATAACATCAAAAAAGATTAAAAGGTGAGCACATGTGGCAAAGAAAAGGTAAAGTGTACGTCAGCAAATGGAAGGACAAGGAGGTATTGTGTATAACAACCCAAATTTCATCCTACATTGATAGAAGTATCAGCTCATATATGGAAAAATTCAAAAAAAACCAAAGGAAGTTCATGAATACAACCTAAACATGTCAGGAATTTAGACCGATGTGACCAATTTACGTCATACTATAGCTGTCCTAGAAAATCGATAAGGTGGTATAAAAAAGTAATTTTCATTTTATTAGACGTTTCGGGTTATAAAACAGTTTCTTGCCGTACCGGAAATAACGAAGTCAAAATTAGTACACTTCAATTTCGGAACTTTCATTAGAGGTCTAATTGGGATTTCGGATGATTTGAAAGATGGAAAAAAAACTATAAGCGAGGTTCTGAATTAATTCGAAATTCGCCAACAATCCAGTGCATGTTACAGCTGATACTCCTATTCCTGCAGCACACCAACATGTATTAGAAAAATACCAGCCCCAGAAAATCGAACCCCAAAGTAATTTTCTACGATTTTCGAGTGCTCTAAAATGACGGGGGACAGACCTCATGGCGCTGTAAAATGTGAAAATAATCCCCATTGTGTGTTGGGAAGTGTTTGAAAATTTCACTTAGATATTTAAATTAAGATTTGACAGTTAAAGTCTTGTGTATTAGTTTATATTCATCAGAGTTATCTTCGTCTTGTTTCTATTATTGTTTTAAATAATTTTGCAAAAAAGTATTACAGTTTCTTGTCTGTCATGCAGTCATGTCCCTATAGGAAACAATTTCTAACCTCTAGGGACATGACTGCAAATGCAGTCATGGGTTTTTTAGCCAAAACTAATATTTCAACCCAACTTTTCTTTGCACAAATATTTATACCCCAAAAACAGTGACGATAAAGGAAAAAAATGGTGGCCCTGTGAGTACCCCAAAAAAAGTTGCCGTGTCCGCGATGTGTTAATGAAAATCTTAATAGGAAACGCAAAGCCTCAAGATCCTTAAGTGAACGGTCCTTGTTAATAGACGTAGTGCTAAATTTCACTAATGTTTAGGTATTTTATTTTATTCTGTTTTATCTTCATAATTTTATTTTATATCAACTATGCCCGTTTTTTAAGCTTAATGTTGTTGTATTTATATAAGTTTATTTTCTTTTATTTTAAGCACGATATAATAAGTACATCACGTATTTATAAAAAGTGTATTTTTTGTTATAATTAGAAAAATTAAATACTAAATAAACTGGTTTAATTTCCACTTTAATTCTAAGAATTTAAAATATACAACTGTGATACAACCTACATTTGAGAACTCTGACAATACTTCCCTCAGTACTCTGAAATAACTCCTCGTGATGTAGTACTTATCTGTCAAACATTATTATGTTATGCTTTTTGTTATTATAAAGTTATAAGGGGGTAAGGTTAAAGCAGGTATTGTATTAATACAATAATTTATAATAGTTCAGGCCCTTAAACAAAACAAATCTGTCTGAGGATTTTATGCAGGCAATAAACCCCCATTTAAATACCTTTGTAAGTACCCATCCAAAGAATTTCAACACATTTTCATAGTGATACAACATGCTATACAGCTATACAGCATTTTATATAATATTTTTAACCGCCGCTCTGGGCTGTAGTATATTATGAAGTGAAAATTCGCGCGTATTCGTCACTACAATCTATACTGTGACTCAGCAACCCCTATCGCCGGTGCTCTGAGTAATAGTATAGTATGTAATTACGCATCCCGGTTTGTAGTTCTAGAGTTATATAGAAAATATCTCCAAAAATGTTTAAGATTGTGGCTTTTCACTTTTAAAACCGGTTTTTTGAGTTAAATGACACTTGGTACAATTAAAACATTGACCAAAATACACCACTGTTACTTCAGGTAATTTTATTACCATTATTTCGTCATAACTTTGTTGGTACTGAATTTTTTGTTCTATTTTTAGCCAAGGCATCACTAATAAGCGATGACATGTTTTTTGCATCACCCTGTATAAAAAAGGAAGTATCACAATCGAAAAGTTTGATTTTAATAAGACAAGTTGTGGTAGAATTTTTCTCCTTTACTAAAAGTTTTTTAAAATTATGGAAAGAAATGATAAAAGTATCAATTATTACTCTCGTGAAAGGAGCCAATTATATTTTAAAATTTTGTAAATATTTAATCTAATTTAAACTTTTTTTCATTTTACCACACGAGAGTATAATACTTTCTGCATAATGTCTAAAAGTGTTCATATTATTAAGACTTTGAATTCAGAAGACAATGAAATTCAAGAAAAATATGGAAACAAAAATATACGTCAAAGACACCAGCCCAGACACTGGAAGTGACAATAAAAGGAAGAAAAAGACGATCGGAAATCACATTCTAAACCTCACGAGTATTGGATTAAATGTCAGATCTGTATTAAATGGGGTCACACAAACTATGCTTGGGTTAGCAAATCAAATAAGTCTGAGCATGTAGTAAAACCCAGTACAACAACTGGGGAACTTCAAACAGGCTCTTACAGGCCACAAAATGGCAGTCTCGTTGGGTCGTTCCGGAGGGGAAAAAATCACCGCGGAACAGTCCAAACAGATTCAGATGGCGATGACTCGGGAGATCTTCAAGTCTCCAGCGGGGAAGGGCCACAGTTTGCGGGTAGTTACCCGCAGGCTGGGATTCTTTCGTAACCTGCGTAAACGATCACGCCAGGGACTGGCTAATGGACAAAGTTCCAAAAATTCAACCCGGGGGGGGCGACCCTTAAGTAGGATACGCAAGGAGTTGTCAAAACTGCCAAGGTTGTGACATTTATACCCACGGAACTCCTTGATACAAGGAGCCGGGTAAAATCCTCCAGAACCTGGGGATCCGTGTTGGTAATGTTGCTTGATGAACTGGATTCTCAAAAGTTAGTAATTTCTGAATATTCTGATAAGATTGTAAATAGTACCAAAAGTAGTCAATTAACAATGCCGTAGCGAAAATTTCAAGTTACAATATTATTTATTTAAAAAAACTAAACCCAAAATCATTAAATTTTAGATAATTAAATGAAACAATACCCTGAACGATTTCCGAGAAAACGTTACAATGGAGCGCGTTACAATAGCCCTACCTCTTCAAAAATGGACTTTAAAAATTATTTTCCACGGGAATTTATTTATTTCAGTGTATAGAATAAAAAATTATTTTTTATAATTTGTTAATTACTATTTGATACTTAAAAAAATATATTTTCTGTGGCACCTCCCAAAGCGATTACTTTGGCGCGCGGAGCACTATTTTCAATGTTCAATTAAAATTGTAAACAATGAAGATGGAACTTCGGGAGTTGCAACTTTTTTATTGGAAATTTCCATCTCTTAAAATTTTTTTTTAAACTTAATTTAATAACTTTTGCAATTTCATGCATGCTAAAAAATCCTTCAAATACATTTTTATAGACATCATTCTGAATCCAATCTTTAGCTTTATCTCAAATTACCACGTTTTTAAAGTTCTTGACTAGACTTGATGTAAAAGCAGTCGGTACACAACACAGATAGATGAATAAAGTATGGCACAATAAGAAGAGGTCATTTTCAACTAAGTATCAACTACCACCTTGTGCCAATCATTACACATAACTCTAAAAACTTTTAGTAGAAGTACACTAAATCATAATTTATTAAAGATAAGCAGGACCAAATTAAAAGTAAATTTGGGAAAATGTTTAAATCAGTCCTATTTACTTTCCACTTCAGTGTGTGTAGGGCCGTGTCTATGAATCTCTTAAAAAAATTAAGACTCTACACTTAACAACATTAAAAGTCTCTCGTTAAACCAAACCTCGGTTCATCAGTTTTCTGCAGACCCTTAGTACTCTATATATGTATAAAAAAAACAACCTTCAGCACGCGACAATTGTTCAATAGTCATCGTCCGAGTCACTAAACACGTACTTGCTCTTCTGCGCCCCCGTAAATGGTCTACATTTTTCCGATCACGGCTTGATGCGACGGAGATTCTCATCGAAACGTCTTTTATTTGGAATCGTTTTGTGTGCGAGTTTATCTTTTTTAGCGAAACATTAAGCAGAATTTGAATTTTCAATCATATACAGGGTGTTCCATTTAAAATAACGAAGTTGGTAGTGATTTGTTAATTTTCCGATCATCATTTGTTTTTCTATCTTACACCATGAAAATCTTCATGAAAAATCCTGCAACTTTCATATAAACTATTTTTTTCTATTTATAAAAATAAAGATTTTAAAGGGGTGCGCAATTATACGGGAAAACCATGTACATATATTACAATAACTAATTAAAAAAATAAATATTAATAAGAATGATATAATTAAATGATTATGAGTGGAAAAAACGTTAAAAATAAACCAAGATCTGGTTACACCAGTTGTTGTGTTGTGTCGGAAATACAGCAAAACTGAGTCATATATATATTTTTTTATTCGTTTCCATCAAAACCTCATTCAATAGAACGTCGAAATGTGGATAAAAGCAGTTAGTCGTATTAAGTAAGTGTATATGCATTGACAATAAATATACAATGTGTACATAATGTATGGAACAAATTCGTTATTTGCTTAAGCAAAGAAAAATATAATTTTCTCGAACACGTAAATAATAATTTTAAATTGCGCATTATTGACATAAAATTTAAATATACAGGATGTCTCATGTAGCAGATTTGACATTACCGATGATTTTTAAAACAGAAACCGCCATATTTTAGTGCAGATTTATAATGCCCAAGAAGAGTCGATTTTAAAAACATAATATACTTATGGTTTTAGCAGGCAGGTTATGGCAATTTCGTAGTTTCAGGGTGTTAAATTATTGTGACCATATTGTAGTAATAAGTAGATAAATGCATAAATAATTTAATAATATTACATAAAAACTTGACAAAAAATAATATTTTGTCATCATGACAGGCATTACCATAGTTACAAGACAGATTTTAAAAAACGTTTTCAGTTATTGCTGGTGCCCACTTACACAAAATTAAGAAAAAAGGCAAAAAAAATTAAGACCATGTACCTACAAAACTGTCAATTAAAGCCACAAGATTTTTTATTTTTAAAATCAACTCTCCTTGGAGGTTATAAACCTGTAATAAAACATGAGCATTTAAATTTAAAAAAATCGTCGATAACATCATATCTACCACATGAGGCACCCTATAAATTTTTATTTTATGTAAAAATATGCTCAATGCAATACTTATTTAGTTTTTTTTTGCTTTATCAAATAATGAATTTGTTCTATACATTATGTAAACAATTTTTACCACCCTTTAACCACGAAACTGCCATATAAAACCGTAAGTGTTTTATGTTTTTAAAAATAGTTCTTCTTGGAGATTATTAATCTGCAAAAAAATATTGGGGTCTCTATTTAAAAAATTCGTCGATGACATCATATCTACTATATGAGTCACCCTGTATATTTACATTTTATGTCAAAAAATAAGCAATTTAAAATTATTATTATTATGTTTTCGAAAATTTTTAATTTTTTTGCTTTTGCAAATGATGAATTGGTTCCATACATTGTGTACACACTGTATATTTATTATGATATTATTTTTTTTTTAGCCCAGATGGTGCCCGTAAGTCCGGAACATTTATTTTTTGAAACTCACTCTTTATAATTAGAATGTTTGACATTTTTTTTATTTTAATAATTAATTTATAATTATTATAGCGAGCAGTACAAAATTCAATTTGTCTCACAATATAAATGCTAAATTTTTCCACCCGCAAATTTTGCGGTTATTCATAATTAAACAATATTACCTCTGGGCTTTTTAGGTTTCTCCGCTGCCTTAGGCTTGGTGGCTTTTTTAGCCGGAGGTGCGTAATCTTCTTCCGTCGGCTTGAACTCGTCGTCGTCGTCCGAATCAGACAACGCTTTTTTCCTTTTGGGCCCGGTGGCTTTGGGCTTCTCCTTCTCCTCCTCCTCCTCCGCTTTCGTCGAACCCACCAAACTGTCGAACAGGTCTTCGGACGATTCCTGAATCCTCGGAGGCGGTCTCTCATCTTCGTCGCTGTCACTCAAAACAATTTTCTAAAAACAAAAAAAAAAAATAAAATGTAATAATGAAATTTGTTAGTTTCTTAAAAATAAACGCAAACTTACGGGTTGATCTTTATCTTCTTTGACTAAATCGTTGTCTAAGAGAACGTCATCGTTATCTGAGAAGCCATTATCCTAGATCTTCATCAGACAAATCATATTTTGTGACCTAAAAACAAAAATATTCATGTAATCACTTTTAATAAAACACTCTGTATAGGAAGAGATAATCAAAATTAAATAATACAAAGTTTTTGGCTGATTATTGTCTCAGCATTTTAACATTTTGCGGACAATAAAATTATTTGAATTTTGGGTAATTTTAAGAAAATATAGGACTTTTATAACCTGGTTCTATTAGGAATATATAAACACCGCAATGGTCTAGGGATATTTATTTCAATGAGTGTAAACGAGTTTTTATCGTGTTTAAATGTTTTGGGTTGGTAAAATATGTTAAGAATATTGATAAGAGATGGACATTTTAATGTTTTTTTTTTGTATAAAAAATAGACTACCAATTTTAAAATTTGAAAATATTGGTCAGTATATTGTGATCCAAAGTAGAGTATAGACTCCATCTGTTACTTGTTTATCATGCAAAGACGTCATCTTAATCGGGATGAATGTTGCGAGCTGTTGGAATGTTAGAAGCTGGTACTAGGCAAGCTCGTGTAGCTGAAACTCTCCACACCTCACACAGCATACATACAAGAAACAGGTGATGTTTCTGAAAGACATCCAGGTCCATCACGGCTAATTCGGCCTGCTTAAGATCGGTTTATTGTGCAAATGGCTAGAAGAAATCCCACAGTAACTATTCCAGAAAAAATGAATCGGGCACGCGAAACGCATAATATCGTAATTTCAAATTCTACAGTTCGGAACAGATTGCATGAAGGTGGATTACGTAATAGACCACCATTGAGATGCCAGCCACTTTCTAGAGGAAATCGCGCTGCTCGTTTAGCTTGGGCATCATCACACGAGAATCAATGGGCCCCAGTTCTTTTTACAGACGAATCTTGGTTTACGTTGCATCCGGATTCAAGAAGACTGAGGATATGGAGAGAACCTGGACTACAAAGAGTTTTGGAAAATGTGCAAGTCCACAGTTATAGAGGTGGCACGGTGATGGTGTGGGCTGGAATACGACATGGCGGAAGAACCGATCTCGTTTTGGTTAAAAAATTTAAATGCTCATTGATATGTGGAAGAATTCTTCAACCATTTGTCGTACCCCATGCAAGACTTGTTGGACCAGACTTTATATTGATGCACGACAACGCTCGTCCCCATGTCGCTAGACATGCTGCACAATTTTTACAAGACAACCAAATCACCGTTTTGCCGTGGCCTGCTTAATCACCAGACCTAAATCCAATCGAGCACGAATGGGATATGCTACAAAGAAGGGTTTTGCGTGAAAACCCTCAATTTCAGAACCAAGAACAACTGTTTGCTGCTTTAAATGCTGCTTGGTTTGCCATAGCTCAGGAAGATATGGACAATTTAATTCTGAGTATGCCAAGAAGGTGTCGCGCAGTGATAAAGTCCAGAGGAGGTGATACTCATTATTAAAAAATTCAGCATTATAAAAAAAAATGGTATATGTTTAGAATATGACTTTTAATTTTGTTTGATATTTGGTTGAAATAAAAAATTGGTTGTACGCCACCGTAGTTTTTACATTTTGTACAGAATATGATAACTTTCCATAAATTATCTTTTTTTTGGCCATATATTTTTAAATGCTTTGATTTATATCCCTAAAATAAAAATATCCTTAGAACATTGGGGTGTGTGTATAAGTGGTCACTCCAAGAAGTGAAAAATTTATAAAGCAATTATTTAAACGTTTTTTATTGTCTTCAATGAAGACTACAGTCGTTACCTTCGTGGCCGCTCGTCTTGCGGTGGTCTTCTCTCTCACAGGAGCCACTGTAACGCGAGCGTCAAACGAATCGTCAGAACCGAAATCGTCAGCCGACATGTCATCGTCACTGTCAGAACCCTTCTTCTTCTTTCTACCCTTCTTCTTGGGCGAACCAGATCCATTAGCTGTTAAAATGAAGGAAATATTAGTTTTAATTTAACTAAACACTATTTTAAATTTTTATTCCGTGTCGTTAGCGAGATATTAAATAACAAAATTTTACTTGAAAAATATTCCATAATTAATTTACATTGGTGTTTCTTCAGACGAGAAACAAAACAGAAACATCCGGTTTCGATAAATTAGCGCGCCACCCCATGTTGTAAGGCCTGTTCGTAATTTTCCGGACGCAGTTTTTTCAAGCAGATGGATCTGTAAAAGGAGGCCCACAGAATGATCACCTAGATATCCAGACCTCACTCTCATGGACTATTTTTTATGGGGGACAAGAAGAGCAAAGTTTATAAGACGATATTTTAACCCATCTTGGGAAAGAGACAGAAGAAAAATTTGAAATTAGGCAGTTACAAAAATAGGTTCTGAATTAAAAAATCATCAAAAACGCCATATATCTAATTTGGGACAAACTACATAAATATTTCTTGTACAGAAAGAAGCACTACTTAAAATACTAATCGACTCGATAGAACAATTTTTTCCAGAAGTAACTTGTTTTTGATTTCTATTGCGAGCTAGAGATTCAGACCATATAAAAAGATAATTTTATTTATAAGTGAAATGGATATCTACTTACTTTTCTTATCGAAATTAAGTTTCGTCTGTTTCAATCCATCCCCGGCACCTTTTTTCCTTTTAACCTTCTTCTCCACTTCGTCGGGAGTGCCCAGTTTGTCTTTGAGCGTTTTTTTACTTTTAACCATGTTGTCGAATTCATCAGGTTCCTACCAAAACAGAATTTCTATATTTAATCTCTTAAAAATATTACCCATGGTGTTTCGTTAATAAATTTTATTTCACTTACGTCGCCTTCCGAAATTTCTTTCTTGATCCTGCCTTTGCCCTTGTTTTCTTTCGCTTTAACGGCCGTTTGGATCTTTTTCCTTAGATCGTCGGAGATTGTGGGAACCACTCTTTCACCCATTGGTGACGGCATGGTTTCTTGAATAGCGATCTTTTTCCTTCCCTAAAAAGAGAGACGAAAAAATTAATAAAAAAAGGTGGACACAAAAGTAGCAGTCGAGCTATGATATTATGTGGAATTAAAATCGAAACACTTCCGATGCGCTCTGCACAATTTTTTTTAATTGGCTAAAATGACCCTTTAAACCTAAATAATTCTTCTAAGGGAAAGCGTCGGGATATCCCTTTTTTTAATACAAAAATGCACAAAATTTCTTTAGTGGCCTCCCCGATCTCCAGACCTGTCCCCTATAAAATCTGACAGGAATGTGATGAGAAAGGATTATGAAGACCCTATAAAAGAAAAAGAAACAAATCCCTGAGAAAGCATCAATCACAGACGATTTAACGAATCTAGACAACAGCTTTGACTCAATATTCTTTTAAGTTGGGACGTCTCAGTTATTATGCAAAATTTTAAAGTTTTTGGATACATTTTTGCTCTTAATAATCCTTATAGGATTCTTTAAGTTACAACTCTTAAAAATGCACCAAAAAATAAACAATTTCTCAAAAATATTTGTTTTTCTAGTTCCTTACCCTTCCTTTTCCTTGGACTGTCATTTCCTTAGCAGCATTAAAAAAATCATTAATTACTCAAATGTCTCATAAAAACTTGATTTTTTAAAAAAATACTTACAGGTTCCTTTTTCTCCTTCTTGACTCCCGCTTCGTCCCGTCGTTCCTTCTCCTCTACTTCATCCAGTTTCTCCATGAACGTGTCCAAATCCTCGCGCCACAAGTCCGAATTCGACTTCTTCCTTAAAACGTCTAATTCGAACAGTTTGTTATCTCTCTGTTTCAATAACTCGTTCTTTCTCTCTTCCGTCAACATCCACATCGACATACCGAGGAGGTAATCGAACTTCTTGACATCCGTTAAGTTTTTAAAGGCTTTTTCTAAAAAAATATTAAATATGAATTAGTACATCATTGTTCCCCACGAGAGTCTTCAGCCAAATAAAATAAATACCTGGATCTGCAGGTGGTTTCTTTTTCTTTGAGTCGGAAGCCTCGTCCTCCTCTTGAGTCTCTTCTTCGGGCCCTTCTTCATTCTCCTCTTCGGCGTCGTTGTGCCGCTTCCATTCTTTAACCGGATCCGGTTCGTAACCTCTCTTTATCAATTCGTCGACGATTGTCTTGCGCTTTTTGTTTTCTACCACCAATGTACCTAAAATAGACGTCAAGGAATAAGCATTATTTTTTAAAATTATTTAATTTAAAAAAACCAAAAGGCTACTAAACGAGCCTTTTCCTTAACATACTTTTATTAAAATCTTATGAATAATACACCCACATATCACTTTATATATAGAAATATGTTAGATATCCCAAAAGTATATTAAATACTTTACTGCAAAATATTTAAGATACTTTTAAAGAAACTAGTTACTACTTAAAAGTATCTTACATACACCGAAAGTATATTAAATACTTTACTGTAAAAATATTTAGAATACTTTTACAGGGACTAGTTACTACTTAAAGTATCTTACATACACCGAAAGTATACAAAATACTTTACCGCAACATTATTTAAGATACTTTTAAAGGAACTAGTTACTACTTAAAAGTATTTTACATACACCGAAAGTATATTAAATACTTTACTGCAAAAATATTTAAGATACTTCTAAAGAAACTAGTTTCTACTTAAAAGTATCTTACATACACCAAAAGTATATTAAATTATTTACTGCAAAAATATTTAAGATACTTTTCAAGAAACTAGTTACTACTTAAAAGTATTTTACATACACCGAAAGTATATTAAATACTTTACTGCAAAAATATTTAAGATACTTTTAAAGAAACTAGTTACTACTTAAAAGTATCTTACATACACCGAAAGTATATAAAATAATTTACTGCAAAAATATTTAGAATACTTTTACAGAGACTAGTTACTACTAAGTATACAAAATACTTTACTGCAACATTATTTAAGATACTTTTAAAGGAACTAGTTACTACTTAAAAGTATCTTAGATATGCCAAAAGTATACAAAATACTTCACTGCAAAAATATTTAAGATACTTTTAATAAAACTCGTTAGTACTTAAAAGTATCTTAGATGCACTGAAAGTATATAAAATACTTTAGAGTGTTTAAAATACCCCAAAAATAACTAGTTATTACTTAAAAGTACTTTAGATATCTCAAGAATATCTAGTATCCTTCAAAGTATCTAAAAGTAGGTAAGATACACCAAAATATACAAGATCATTTATTGCAAAAGTATCTAGAATACTGCAAAAGTATTTAAGATACTCTAAAGGTAACTATGATACTTTAAAAGTAGCTGTTTATTATTTAGTAGTATTGTTAAAGTGTTAAGAATACTTTACAGTCTTTTAAGATATTCAAACTATCTTACAATAGGCAATATACTTTAAAAGGATCAAACTTACGTTTATAGTATCTATCCTACTTGAAAAAGAACTAGTTACAGCTCCAAAGTATTACAGATACTTTAAGATAATTTTAACGTATTTTGGATACCAGAGAAAGAACTATTTACTACTCAGGAGTATCTTAGGTATTCCTAAAGCATTCAGATACTAAAAAGTAAGTAAGATACTCCAAAACTATCTAGGAATGTTCTCAAACTAAAGTATGTTTATTTAGGTAATTCAAAAGTTTACAAATATAAACATACCATCACACTTTTCCATGATAAATCTGGCCTGATTACTGAGCTTTTTCGCTTCGGCTTCTAATGCTCCTTCCAAGTAATCTTTTCGTTTCTGATACATTTTCAGTCTTAGCGTATAGAACTCTTGCAAAATTTCCATGACAGAATCAAATCTAAAAGAAATTTAATTTTTTTAATACTAAAGGTCATACTTTAGATAATACCAACAACCGTGTAATACCATACCTTCTCAAGCATCCCAGTTCGTCAAAACAACACATCGAACTGGTGTTACACAACGACTGTAACTTGAAGACCTTGTGCAGGCCCTCCCTCTCCATGATCTCCATCTGCCCCGGCAGTAACGTCACGACGAACTTAACCGTAGTATCGGTATTGTATTCCTTGTAGTCCGCCAATACGGCCTTGACTTTATCCGAACCGTGAACCATGGGTTCCAGGACGTTTTCCTTATAGTTCTGCGTCCACGTGCCGATGGGAAGTTCCGTGATTTCCACTTTTCTGTCGTCGATGATGGCGATCTCGCCGCTTATGGCGTAACGACCTTCTCCACAATATTCCACTGTTCCTTTAAAGTTTTTGTACCTGATGACAAAGATAAGATTAAATTTAAACAACAATACATTCTAAAATCATTTGCTAATTACGTCTTAAAAAAATTTAAACATCACATTCTAAATTTACAGTTACAAGACAATCATACTATCAATTTTTAAAAATTCTTGAACACTATAAAATGCGCATTTACATAGCACTAATTTAATTTTTTCCTTGAATTTTTTTTACTTTTTTAGAAATTGATATACAGGGTGTTTTTAGTTTAGTTAGTTTTAAGAGAGCAATAGCTGGTTGTTTTAAATTTTAAATCGTATGTATATGTTCTTTGATTTTATTTTACTGAAATATAAAATTTTGTGGTTTTTAAGTTTTGTTGTACCATTTAAAAATTTTGATTTCTGTAGAGTGCATGTAAATAAAAAAATAAATAAAAATGAGTTAATTACACCACTTTCCCCTTACCAAGGTTTCAACTCTGTCGGTTCTTCCCCGTCCAACATCGCTCTGAGATTCTTCACGATCTCCCTCGGGTTGTAATTCGGAATCTTTGTCATCCATCCGGTACCAATACCGTCGGCTCCGTTAACAAGAACCATCGGTATGATGGGGATGTACCAGACGGGCTCGATCTTTTGATTGTCGTCGTATTCGTGTTTCAACAGCGCGTCGTCGTGCGGATGGATCAGCATACGGGTCAGGGGTGACATTTTTGTGAAAATATACCTGAAATGCAAATAGTACTTACGATCGGTAAAATTATTTTAGGGTGAAAAGTAGCACTTTACCGCTAGAGACGTGAAATTCATTTTTTATGAAAAAATGAACTTTCACGTCTCTAGCGGGGACTCAAGCTGTTGAGCTAGAACTTTCAAAATACGGGGTTTTATTACCATTTAAATAGGGCAACTTTTTTCATGTATTCCAAATTGAAATTCGAGAAATATGTTTTTCTAATATATATAAAAAGTGTTCCAACCTACTGTACCGGGTGTCCAAATAAGAAAGGACGCCAGTTGTATCTTAGAAAATCTTTATCGCACACGTTGGGGAAAAAATATTTTTAGTAAAAGTGGTCAAGGGATATAGCTGAAAATTATTTTTTGAAATGGCCGCTGGGGGGCGTAACTGCAATCTTGAATCTAAAAAAGTGATGTTTCTGTGAATTTTGCTATATTAACCTAACAAAAAAATACCTGATTTTTAACGACGATGATAATTTGAACCTTCTTTGTTTGACAATTTTGCTGTATCTCTAAAAATAAAGTGATGAGGGGTATTTAAAGGTTTCCGTAAAAAACACCCTGTATCTTCAAAACGGCTAAGCCGATTTTAACAAGTTTAGGCTAATTCACAAGAGCTTTTCTTGGGCTATAAATGTTATAATAGTTGAAGTTTTGTTGGTTTCACATGTCGCCGCTAGAGAGCTTTTTTCAATATTCCGACAGAAATGGTTAATTTTCTCAAAAAAACTATATGCATTGGTATAATTTTTTTTTTGCTAAAAAAGTAGCTAAATAATGCCTAAACAAGCTCGCGAAAACCGTATTCGATATCTTGTTCCTTACCTAAAATTAAGGCCAAAGAAAATTTTATATTCAATATCTCAATAACTATAAAGCCCACAAGAAATTTTATAGGACATTAATTATGTATTTTTGGAAACCTTTAATTTAGGTTAAAATCTTTGCTAAATGTAAACAGAGTTATAATAAAAAAATCGAATTCCTTTCAGGAATTTTTAAAATCCCCTGGAATTCGATTTTTTTATTATAACTCGTAAAGTATTGCATTTCAAAAGATAAAATCTAAATTAAAGGTTCCGAAAAAACATGATTTATGTCATATAAAATTTCTTGTAGCTTTTATAGTTTTGAGATATTGACTTCTTTTTCTTTTTTTAGGTAAGGAACAAGATATCGAATATTTTTCGGGCGAAGCATCATTTAGCTATATTTTATAAAAAAAAATCATACCAATGCACTTAATTTTTTTTGAAAAAGTTAACCATTTTTTGTCGGATTTCGAAAAAAAGCCCTCTAGCGGCGACTTTAAACTAACAAAACTTCAAATAATTTTTATGCCAAATGCCGTTTTTAAAGCCCAAGTTTGTTATAATCGGCTTAGCCGTTCAAGGGTTTTAAAATTTAGAACCTCCCCCACTTTTTTTTAGAGATACGGAAAAAATTGTCAAACAAAAAGGTTCAAATTATCCTAGACATAAAGATCAGATATTTTTTTGTTAAGTTAATACAGCAAAACCCCTTTTTTTAGATTCAAGATTTTTGACGGCCATTTCAGAAACTTGAAAATAATTTCCAGCTATTTCTTTGCCACTTTTTACAAAATATTTTTCTCCCGCATGCGATCATTTTCGGAATACAGCCAGGCCTTTCTTTTAAACACCGGTTTGTTTCTATACCTAAAGTCCAAAATTTCTGTCAGTGACTCATTTAATACCGGCCACCCACCCGACGAAGCGGCTGAATAAAAATCTAACACTAGTAAATGATGTTTAAGCCTATGATAACTTTTTCGCTCAAATAACAGTGAACCGGCCAAAAGTTTCATGACGTTGTCATAATTGCAAGAATAAATCATCAGCCCGCGATCGCACTTAAAATAGCACGCCAATATGTATTGAAATTTGTTATCGGGAAGACAATAAAAGTGGCAACGCACATTCCTTAGTTTACAACTTGAAGAGACTTGAAAATAAGCGTATCGACAGGGTTTTCGGCTGTTCGATGATTTTATTTAGTTATTATTGATTATGGACAGATTTTGTAAGTTTAAATTTTAATTGCTATACAGGGTATTTTCTAAATATTATAAATTTCTAATAATTGTAGTATAATATAGATATTGTTTTGTGCCCATTATATAATAGTTTATCTTATTTAGTGTATATAATTGTATATAAAGATTTAGGTTGTTAAGTGCTTTTAATTCTGTAAACTATGAATATTCCACCTTTAACTAGTTATCCGCCTACAAAAAAAAAAACTCAGTTAACTTAAAAGAACGAATAATGGTTAAAAATGTTTACCATGGGATTGAAAAAAAATCCAGAACTAACCACTTTGGATGCTGCAGAGATATGTGCAACTTTAACAAAAGTTAATTCGCACGGTATTCAAGTTTTAAAACAAAAAAAATCAATATTAGTAATTATCGGATACTGGAAAATGCGATTTTTTCGCTATTTTTTTGCACACTTTTTACTTTTCGATTGTTAAACATGAATCAGAAGCTGTTTTTTGGCTGCCTCTTATGGTATTTAAAAAATAATAATAATTGAATTGTTTAATTCCATTTTACACATATTCTTTAAATTCTGTCATTTGCCGAAAACATATTTAAAAAATTCATACTACGTTAATATTAAAAAAAAAACACTTAAGTAAGGAAAAAAACTTAATTTTCAATAAAAAGTAGGTAAAACGTTTACGTCCGAATTCAACTCGAAATTTAAAAATTTGACCTGTTCCAGGTTGTAATAGTTTTCTTTATGACATTTTTATAAGGTATGCGAACCTTGCTTTTCCCCACCAATGTTTGATCAAAATTATTCTAAAAAAAATCCTAAATATGGAACAGAAAGCCGAAATAGTTATTGGATTCTACAAGCTGATGATCTCAGAGCTTTAGTGTTCCTTATATAGTGGATATTTTTGATGAAGCAATGGTGTGAATTCGATTTAATATTAAGATTGCAAGATCGGTGGTGAATTGGCAAGTTGGTTAACTTGGATTGTCAATCGTTCTGCTTTTACATCTTTTTTAATTTATGCTAAGATAAAATTTTATTATTTTTTCATGTAGTAAAATAAAATCAGAAAGGTAGAATTACAGTAAAAAATGGATTTAAAAAAAAAACGTTAAAAAATCGCCAAAAAATCAAATTTGTGTTCTATGACCTCAAAATAGGAGGGTGCAAAATAAAGCAAAAAAATTACATTTTTCATTAATCCGAATAATACCAAAATAATATAGGCTTGTTACTAATTTAAAGGGTTGATGAAAATGTGAGAAAATACCTTTTGCTTGTAAAAAATATTTTCATGTTTTGACGAAATTTTATCATTTATTTTCTAAAATGCGTCCCGGGAATTGATTCCCCTGACCCCACAAACCCCGGGGTACTCTAAAAGCGAGCGATGCGTCATTGACAGAAATTTTGGACTTGAAGTATAAGACAATGAAGCATTTTGGAAATTTGAACTTACACCTATTCTCCTTTCTCTCGCATGCTCGTTCTCACCGCCAAGCGACAAGGCTGCCTCTAACAAGTATACGCTCGAAGGACCGTGTGCTGATATCCTTACCTGGGACTGGCCGAATCCTTGCCTCCCGCTAACCGCGTACCGAACTGACCTCTCGGCTCGAGTAAATTGATGTTATTGCTTCCGACGTAGTTCTGAGCCAAATTCACGATGGTCATACACAGGGACACTTCGCCGTGATGGTAGGCTGAATGTTCGGCCACCGATCCCGCCAGTTGCGCCACCTTCACTTCTCGTTTGTCGTTTCTTTTAATACACGTAAACATAACCTACAATTATACATATAATAAAATAATACCCTGCTGTATAAATCATGGTATGATATATTTTTACACTGCTCAACAAAAATTAAAGAAATACTTTTTAATAAACTTGTAAAATATTAGCTTGGTGTTTTTAGACATAAAGGTTATATAGCTAAAATTAAAGGTCTTGTGAAAATACATAATTCATGTCAGATAAAATTTCTTGAAGCTTTTATAGTTTTTGAGATATTGACGTTTTAAATTTTAAAAATAATCGTTAATATCTTAAAAACTATAAGAGATACAAAAAAAAATTATGGAACAAAAAATACAGCTTTTTAATTTATCTATATAAAAAGTTATATAAATATTTTTGATAGGACGAATAATAAAGGAGATATATTAAATATTTGACACTTTGTTTTTGTACCTTTTTTAATTTGTAGGTTCTTTTCTTAGGAATAAGTGATTAAACAAATGACACATTCTTTGATTTATTATATACAGACCGGTCCAGTGTAGTAGAAACATAGGCAGGGAACTGATGAATTTACTACTGTCCGCTTCGATCGATAAACATGCATGAATATAATTAACTGAACGAGATCTCAGTTTGTAATATGTTTTCGGACGGGTGTGTTGTATGGTTTAAGGCGCGCTTGAAAATTACGAAAAATAAATTTATGCGGTCTAATCTGTTGAAAAACCAGTTGATACTTAATACCGTTATTTATAAATAGGGAATTAAATACCAACAGCTTTTTTATCAGTTCATTAATTGCCAAAACAAAATAAAAAGTAAGTTCTCTAAACCCAAAACTCATTTTTAAAATTAAAATAGTATGCAATGAAAAAATAAATAATTATAAACATAAAAAATACAACTAATAAAAAAAAAATCCTAGCCGATTTTACGCCCCCCAGGTAGCTGCGCCCTTGGCGGGCGCCCATTTCGCCACCGCCTAAATACGGCCCTGTTCACCAAATTCGTAAACGTCCATTATTATTTATTTTTAGTGAAGAAATGAGTTTCCAAGAGAACTTACCACGTATTTGCAAAGCAGCAAATAATATTTAAATTCAGAATTAAATTTTCAAAAACATTCCACATTTATCGCATGGTTTTTGCGAGTTTTGTTTCGCTAGCGAGAGTGTTTCCTATGTTTCTACTACAGTGGACCTGTCTGTATATAAAATGTGTGTCTTTTAAAATATGTAAGTTTAATCTGAATGTAATTAACGCCTTAAAAGCTACAAATGGACTAAGAGGTGTTCCATTAATTATTTTTGAGCAGTGTAATTCTTAACAATAGGAGTTTTTTATACTATATCTGTAGGCACTAACTTGTGCTTACGCCTTTGGGGGGCTCAGTACTAAATTAATAATTTTTATAAAACCCAAATATACAGGGTGCGACAGCATAACTTCCTGGATGTTGTTCTTTAAATCTTGAAGGGTCCTTGGATGGTTTACATAAACACGGGATTTCAAAAAACCCCATGAAAAAAAAAGGGAAAATCTGAAATCCATGCCGGCCATAGCAAATCGCCCCTCATCCAAAAAGGAATTATGCTGCCACGCCAGCAATCGGTTCTAATGTATGAGAATGGGGGACGTTCCTCGTGATTTGCTCTTAAAATTATGAAAACAAAACTTTAGGTATGTACCAACATTGTAAAAACCAAATTTTGAAAAAAGGAAGTTATGCTGCCGCACCCTGTATAACACCTCAAAAAAAAGTTATATAAAAAGCTTACTTTCAATAAGTTCTTTTTGGGTTTACTCGCCTGGAATGTTTCTAGAAAATGGGATAAGAAAACCTGCACATTAAAATAGATACTTAAATTTTAACTCAAATCACCAAAAATGGTCAAAAAGGGAGTTGTAAAAAGTCTTGTTAATAGAATGAAAATAATTTGTTTTGAAATTGAATTAAATTGAAATTTAAGACAAAATCAAAACAGACCTGCCAGTTCATAAGGTCA